>BOPM01000026.1:603470-621637 GCA_022179025.1 Porites australiensis
GGGGGGGGGTTTACTCTCTTTTATTAGCCAGATAGGTATGTGCCTGCCCCAAGGGTATGGTTTTTGGTCTGAAAAAGTGTATAGACTTTGCCCATTTGGTCTGAAATCGGGTATGGTTTTCGAGGGAACTGCGGGAGCGAATGAACATATTTATCGTTTCAGTTCTAAATAAATAAGAAAGAAATAGAAATATGGGAATTCGAAATGCCTTTGAAGAATTTTTTTGTCTGGGCTCTAATCTACGTAATGATGACGCAATTTCTGCCTAAAGGGCAGGTCTGAAAACGGGTATGGATTTTAGAGGTCTGATGAGAAAACGGGCGTGGGAAATGACATTTTTTGGTCTGAAATAGGGTCGGGATTTGGAGAACCAGGCGGCGCACCCCCACTTCCAGGAGTACCCCCGGGCATGCAGCTACCTCAGGATATGAAGGGATGTTAAGTCTAGCAGATATTCTCTACTTAGTAGATTACATCCGTTGAGTTTTAGTTTTGCTGTGCTTGGAGCCAAGTATGAATTTTAATATATCGAAATTGGTCTTTTTCCCATTTTCACATCTCCCATAATTAGCCACTTTGAGGTTGCGGGGAAGAGCGGGTTCAGATGGTTTCAAAGTGCATTTTGGGACACCTTGTTTGCCTTTTCCTCAACTTTTATACCCTTGTTCAACGTCGTCCCCATGGTCTTCTCGTTTTTCAATGATTCCTCCCGGATATTGGAAACGTCCCAAGGGAAATTAAAGACAATGCTTCAACCTGGTTCAGAGAGTTGTCTCTCTTCGAAGCAAAAGAAAAAACCCTGGGAACGAGCAGTTGACAATGCTAATGCAAATTGTTTCGGGGGGTGGGGGCAAACAAAGTGTATTGGGGGAGATGTGAAAATTGCGAACAGACTAATTTCGATATATTAGAATTCATACTTACTGCAAACAAAGCAAAACTACGGCTGTGAAAACGTCGCTATGAATATGATTTTGAGTCCTTTTAAAGTCATCGCGTCTTTTTGGACTCGCTCAATTTGTCAATTGTAGGCGATTTTTCTCGGAGATGAATTTTTAAGGACTTTATCCAGGTTCGAAAAAAAAAGCTAAGAAAAAATTCGTCGTCATATGTTCATGTCCTCCATGCATAAAACGTTGCATTACATAGGTTTCACGTCGTATTCGTGCAGTGGACGTCATTGGAGGGTACTAAAAACCGTGATGCACGTGCAGAGCTGTTGTTTTGCTTATACGTTGTCGTTGTCCTGGTTGCTTAAACATACAAGCCTAAGAGGTCTGTCGCACCAAAAACTCTCTTGGATCTTAAGAAACCACTGATATTGTTATAAATTGAACATACCATAACTTGCAATCGCTGCTGGAGCTACAGCAATCATAGCGAACAAGATCATCACAAACTTTGGAGACATCTTCAGGAAAAATACACATGAAAAGAATCAGGATATGGTAAAAAGATGCAGTCATAAAATTTATATATTAGAACGACTTTTATCTCCCTGTTTATCATTTCAATAGAGAGTTTAAGCTAGCGTTACGTATACAGCAAACGAAAAACACCAGATTTAGGTTGAGAATTTCTCAAAATAGAAAATGAGCAGATAAAAACAGCTCAAAACAATTCTTATGGATAAAAAATTGCGTGAAACCACTAACTGGCGGATCCTGGGTAGGGGCCCGAGGGGGAAGACCTTACATAACAGTGACCTCAACCTCAACTTATATAACAATGACCTCGAGCAGATCAGTTATTTGCCGGGACCGAAGGCTCACGCAAATAATTGATCTGCGAGACACTGACAAATCGCGGTCTTTTGCGATAAGTACCGAGTTTAATAATTTTCTTATCAGTCGATCACCTACGTAGTTTGTTTGTTAATGAACATCTTCGGAAGCAGTAAGTGCATGTGAAGCGAATTGTCATTTTCACCCAAGAGCGATGGCAAAAAGCTTAAGAAGAAAAGCGTGAGCAGAATATTATTGCTCACAGCAGAATACTATTTGCAGCTAAACACCTAAAACCAAACACAGTTGGACGACATTGCGCATGAAAAAGATAATGCCTAGAATTTTCTATCACTTGAAGAAGGCTTAAAATTTCTAGATGCCCGTTCCATTGATGTACAATTTTTGAAACTTATCTAATAAATTCCCTATATTTTTTTGAAGTTTAATTTGTCAAATTTCACTCACCATGTTTCTTATGGCCTTGAAAAATGGTTTCGGTAAGTGTTCGTTATTTGTTTTATCAGCCAATGGATGAAAAGATCAAAACATGGACTCTTCGCTTTCCCGCCAAAGAAAACCCTAACTGGAAAAGGCATTGTTCCATTGGCCAATCGAGTTACAGTACGACGTCAAAGCCAAGTATCGCTTGATTTTTAGAAAGTTCTTCGGGCATGAAGTTTTGTCACCCGAGCGTTTGCTTTGCTCAACTAACCAAAAGCCATGCGCGTTTGTAACCGTTCGATAAACCAATCGCAAATCGCTCTATTTCCGTTCGTTTCTTGTTTCTGTTTTGTTCGCGCGTTTTCTTTTCAAGGTCGAAAATCGCTTTATTGTAAGTGAGACTCGAACGTTTGTATACCTTAAAAAGTCCTTAAAAAGGCTGGTGCCTATAAATGTATAAAAATCTACATTCCGGCCGCTACATATGTTGGAGTATGCTGTATAGGTATGCACAGATCAGAAGACATTTCTTAGTACCCTTCTAGATACAGTCTGAAAAATTTTTAAGGTGGTGTCTCAGTCCCACACCGCTTAGCTACAATAATGATGTGGTACAATGGTTATGTCACAAGGATACTGCTGTTTTAGGTCAATTCTGCGTTATAGTAAGTACTTGAATTAAGCTAGGGCAAAAAAACAAGGAGAAAAGGTGTAAAGTCTGTCAAGAGCCGAGGACCGGAGTGAAGGAGATGGAGGAGGGTCGACGAAACTAAACTACTATCCAGATGACTACTGGTAGAAAATTGGATAAGGCCAATAGCGGAGCTCAAGAATTTATAGCGTGTGATAAATTCTAACCAATGATTATCCTTACTATCACCTTCTGCAGCTTGAATCATAAAATAAGGTAAGTTTCTGCCTTGAAACAGAACTACTTAATATGGGCCATTTACTGTTGTGATAAATATAACCTAGTATATAAAATGTTTTTCGGTTTCTGTGAATAAAAAAAAAAGGAAAGAAAAAAGAAATAGAGAGAAAACACTGCTCTTGGTTTTAGGTAACAATTTTCTTTCGATAGTAAAGAAAACATAACAGCAAAATCCTGCGTATGTAAGTATATCTGACCATTCAGTGAAAAGCATCCGTCTGGTGTTGGTTTGGATTAGTGGATAAGTACTCTTTGAATTCTACTTACTTTTAGCCCTCAGATGCTTCGGTTCTTTCAAGCCTTTTCAATTCTTGACAGAAATGCTCTTCAAAGTGCAGTCGTTTGATATGAGTATTTTTTCATCTGTTTCTTTGTTATTTATGTGTTTACTGCTCTTCCATATTTGGTAATGTAACCAGGATGAAGTGGCATAAATCCCCCAAAGAATGCGACCTTCTCTTGACGCTTCCCTTTACATTAATTAACCCAATAATAATAACCTATCATGGTAATAGAGGAACCTGCTTCTACCGTGGATGTATTCCTCATACTTTTCCGTTTCGGTTATCTCTTTTGCTAACAATACGCATAAAACCTTTATCTTTGGATAACAAACACGACCATTCAGCTTGTTTTCTTAATAGAGGTTGCCGTAGTATTTTTAACCTGTGTTTTCTTTCTTGCACATATGCTTGCTCCTCCATATTTGGTAATGTAACCAGGATGAAGTGGCATAATTCCTCCAAAGAACGTCGCATTCTTTCGAAGCATGGCAAATATGTTTTTAGTTATACTACCTGGTTACATACCAAATATGGAGCAGTAAGCATATAGACAAGAAAGGAAACACAAGTTAAAAATACTACGGCAACCTCTATTAAAAAAACAAGCTGAAGAGTCGTGTATGTTATCCAAGGTTTCATGCGTATCGTTAGTAAAAGAGATAACCGAAACCGATAAGTATTAGGAATACATGCACTGTGGTAAAAGCAAGGTCGAATTTCCTTGACTTCCCCGGCTTCCGTTAAACTCAATAATAACCTATTCTCGGATATTTCGTTAAAAGAGTTTTTCCTTGAATTTTTTTTCGGTCTGTTATCTCTATGCTTGGGAAAAGAGAGAAAAACGACCGTTAATTCAGCTTCTTTTTGATGTTGAGAGAGGTTTCCGTAGCGTTTTAAATTCGTGTTTCCTTTCTTGGAGTTATGCTTACCGTAATGTAACCAGGATGAAGTGGTATAACTAACAACGATGCTGTGCTTGCGAGAAATGTAAATAACCCGACTTGCCTTAATTAACGCTTCCCTTAAACTCAAAAAAGTCATTTATATTGGGCACGGTTTAAAACCTATTAGCGTGCTTTTTTTAAACTTGAGTCACTCCTGGTTTATTTACTTTTCCTCTTCTACTAATACATAGCCTAGTAAAGGTCATCGGCCTCAACTAGGGGTTATGTAGGGTTACCGCGGCGCCATTAGCTCAGTCAGATTCAGTGTTCGAACGGATTATTACTCAGGGTCTTAAAATATTTGAGGTAAAAGGTGCTTGTTTTTACAAACGGCTACCTGGAGCTCAATTCCCGTTTCTTGGATGGCGGTCCAGTGTCCTCAATTACTACTAGCGTGCTAAATACATTGACACTAATGAATTCAAGTACGTTTTTAAATGTATAATATATCACATAATTTTCACATGATCACGGATTCCTTTGTTTTTGACCGGGGAATATAATAAACTATCACAAAGCTCCAAAAAGCTGAATGTGGCTTTTATTGTCTGAAGGCCGGAGAGAGCGAGGCTAATGAACAACTATAATTAAAATTCAAGGACCTTAGGTTATTCATTAAGTAATGATCCAGGTAAGAAGGAAAGCAATTTCTATTGTTGTGGCGCAATACGCTTTCCTCACATAGAAATGTTTTCATTTTTACGCAGAGAGTGCATAAATCTACAAAAAGGCTGTTTACGAAAGAAAATGTATTTAAACTCCACTTTTAAAGGGTGTATTTTTGTGTTAAAACATTTCGACCAATCACAAGAGTTGCAAACAATGGCCAAGAAATGTTCTCAATTTTACATGATCCGCACATACGATCAGTCTGTGTTACTTAGACTCAGACGAGATTTTGTTATAAGGAAGTTGGATAGAAAAAAAAGGATTGATGTACATGCTGCTTTGCGAAGATTTCGTAAAATTTGATGTTTAAACCAATCAGAACCTTAGTAGAGACAATAGTAAAGTTAGCACCTTTTTGCATTCCGACGTGTTCACTGCGTTTTGGTCCTTTCCTTCTTATCTGGACCATTACTTAATGTGTAAGGGGAATCAGTCATATTCTCTATGCATATTCATGTACGACCCCTTGCCCCTTGCATTGTGGTGATGTATAACCCCCTGGCATTTAAATTTGTCCGGGATGACTTTCGTTCTAGTGTTGTTAATTAAGGTGGCTCGACAACCTACGTCGCCATAAACAAAAAATTTAGCAAAATTACCAAGCTGTATTAGATGAAGATGAAAAATTGTTAGGATCAGGGTTACAATGACATCGGAGTCGTCATAGCAACGAAATTACGCCATGACATTTCCTATTTTACTTGCAGCCATATTTCTCAACACTGGGAACTCTTATTCCGAAATTGTTAACGGGCGCTTTTTCATCCAATAGCCGTGTCGATTCTTGTGACGTTTAAGCAAAATCTATAAGAGTGTTATCGAGATATTATGGAATGAAGTCTTTATGGTCAGAAATAGGGTATAAACTGGACAGTCTTCATGTTCGGCCGTTATTTGCAGACAACGAAGCGCCTTTGAAATGAAATTTCACCTCATAGTAGTTTCAACTTTTTAAAAAATGTGAGAGATCATGGAGATCGCTTTAGCCGATTGCTAGAAAGAAGGATTTGATTAGTATGTATTGAGGCGCTCTTACAAGTGGCTTTGTAAACATTTTTTTCTTCTTAACTGGGCAAATATTAAGTGAATAACTTTGTAGCCTGCGAACCGCAGACGTATTTCCGGTCGTCGCTTCTAGACGACCGGAAATACGTCTGCGGTTCGCAGGCTAATAACTTTGAAGCTCCTTACATTAAAAGATTGCGCTTGTAAATTGGTCCATGATTCATAGAGGTTTCATTAACTCCTTTATTAATTGTTGAGCCGACAATGTTGGGAGTTGAAGTAACTAGCATTTAGTTAGGTTTCTGGGAAACTACCCACCTACCCCTCCCTTAAGCCATCATTTTGTCCTAAGTAAGAGGTAAGTGTTAATGTTAGCTTAGGGGACGGGTAGGTAGGCAGTTTCCCTGAGAACTGATCCATTTAGTTGTCTGAATTAAGCTCGGTTCAAACGTCGCATTTCTCATGTGCCCAGTTAGATGCTGATCAAAAATTATTCCTCGAGCCCGAATGGGCTCTGAGTCAATAGCTCATGAGGCCGAAGGCCGAATGGGCTATTGACTCAGAGGCCAGGAGGACGAGAGGAATAATTGTTTTAGCAAAATCCAACTAGTTGGTCAAAAATATCGAGACAAAACAACTTTAGCTAGTTAAAGCTAGACTTAAAGCCATTGTTTTGGTTTTCAAAGCCGGCGCTTTCCGCTACTAGTGGGCTATAACATATAGGCTAGTAGTAGCTCAACCAATCAGAACACAGAATTGATAATAGACAACTAGTTGGATTTTACTAACGAGGAAAATCTATTGTTATCGCCTATTTGCATTAGGTACGACACATATTAAACAAGACGTTTCAAAAAATCCTTAGAGAAAAAAGTTCTTTCAACACATTTTCGGAATGTACGTGAACGGTTCACAATGGCGTTAATGTTTTTAAATAACATTCAGTTTGTCAGAATGTGGACGTGGACGAACAAGAAAAGTTCCATCCGTTACCATGTATTCAATCTTTTTTACTGTAAGCAAATCCAGCCAGCTTAGATGCTGAATTATTAATTTCTTTTGCCTTCTTGGCTTGGTTCAGTGTATTTGTAATATCTTCATTTTCTTCATCAGATTTGCCTCTTTTTCTTTTCTTCTCCCCTTGTTCTTGGTCAACAGATGCTTCCTTAGCTTTTTTGTTCCACTCTGCTTTCTCCTCATCGCTCAGTGCTTTCCATGTTCGCATTGCTAATTTAACAAGATCTCCGCTGGACAGCTCTGTGTTGTCTTCCATTAAAACCGCTTTATTGTCGCTAAACCAAAGATTGAATCCATTGACTCTGTAAAAAGACAAACAAAACGTTTGTTTAAAGCTTTGCGAATGGCACGACTTCAAAATTGCATTCTCCTACGCAGAAATAAAGAAAGAAAAAATTGGAAAATTGCCGTAGCACGAAGGGGGAGCGTTTTGCGTTTGAACGAGAACCTGCCATTTCTACATTTTTGTAAATGGACTTACTTTTTAGCAGTTGAATTTTTCTTTTCAAGTTGTTCTTTCTCTGTCGGTGACTTGTCGGCCTCAGCTTGAGGTTTTTCTTTCCCAGGCGGAGTTTTCATCAGTGTAGTTTGCTTCCCCTTCCTTTTCCTCTGATTTACCTTGGATTCAGGAGCTGTAACAAAGAGATTGACACACATATATTACTACAATAGACCATTTAACAGTTGAGAGCTTAGAATCCTAGCCTTTGGGTGAACGTGAGGCCGAAGTTGACCTTAATTTGATACAAACCTCTTTCCTTTTCTTTCGAAAATTATACTTAAGAAATACTAGTTAACATAACATAAGAATAAGTTACATAACATAAGAATAAGTTACATAACATAAGAATAAGTTACATAACATAAGAATAAGTTACATAACATAAGAACAACATGATTTACATAATGAAGCAGGAAGGGTTTATGAAGACAAGATCAACTCCAGCCTCGTTTACATGTAAAACTGTTAATTTTGGCAGTGTATTTGCTTATTTATTTATTCATTTGTTTATTTATTCAAAGGTTTGCATAAATCAGTTGGTAAATATGGCTACAAACACTCGGTGCAACGATTCTGGAATCGTTTTGGTGGACAGGCATTGTTTATGATTGGTTAATGGTTGGTTTTGGTGGACAAGCATTATTTATGATTGGTTAATGGTGGGTTTTGGTGGACAAGCATTATTTATGATTGGTTAATGGTGGGTTTTGGTGGACAGGCATTATTTATGATTGGTTAATGGTTGGTTTTGGTGGACAGGCATTATTTAGGATTGGTTAATGGTTGCTTTGAATATCATTGACCAATCATAACTAACACTTGTCCACCCAAACAATCCCACAAGTCACTGCATCCAAAGCTTGTACCCATGCCCCTTAGAGTTTCTGAAGTAAGCAATTGACCATTAAAAACCCCAGGGTAATTGAACATTTTTGCAGCATTGGTTTGAAGTTGATTTTGGTCTTTGACCAACTCTCTTTTTGTCTTTCCCTTTTCTTTTTTTTCCTTATTTTCCTCATGTTGATTTTCATCACCACTGCTATTTCACTTCTAATTAAGTTCTAAGAAATCTGCTTAGATCTTTTAACAGATATAATAATGGTTCAAATTCATAGTTTAATGAAATATGACGTGGATAGTCTACTTTTTAACCCTTTGGTTAACTGTATCTTGTTGAAGTTCGCAAAAGTAAGCAGACTATAACACCGCAGTTAAATTTACAATCAGATTTTTTATGAAGACGCCTGTGAACTAGACTTACATATCTTGTTTTTGTTCATCAGCAAAGATTTCTTCTCCTCCTCTACACTGTCAAAGAAACTTTTTCCCGAGGTTTTCTTTTCTTGACTTCCAACCCTGAAAGGATTAGAGCGGCCTTGACTTGAACTAAAACTCGTCTTCGGTGTTGGTGACGGTCGTGCTGACTTCATGGGAGGTTTAGGTTTCTGTTGTTTGGAGGCAAGATCCCGGCTATCTAGTCTGGCTAAGCCTTTTCTTTCTGCAATAAAAACGCAGCATGTGTGCAATTTAAGTACAACATAGAAAGTTAGACTCAGATCTATAGCACTGCAGTTTGTTCATATAATCGAACCTTCTTCAATTTACTAGAGAACTGTAATCAATCCTACTTATCTAAATTTCGGGCTAGTTGAAATGACTTTTGGGCTAGTACATCCTAGCTACAGCTTGCCATAATATGACAAGCTATAAAACTAAATCCGTGTTTACATTCAAAGGATCACACCTTGACTTGAAAAATACCTGGGAAGCAAATGTGTAACGCGTATAGCACCCAAGTGGGGTGAAATAAAATGACTTGTGACAAGTACGAACTCCTGACAATTCTTTCTGAACTGCGTGTCCTAGAAAGTAAATTGAGAATAGATACCTCACTAGTCAACTGGCATAGTCAACCAGAATATTTTTCACCCATTGAGATTTGAGCTCTGGGTTCAGTTATTCGAAGGCCGATTAGCTCTAACCCGGGGTTAAATTTTAACCCGCGTTTCCTTTTCAAGCGCATCTAATTATAAAATTGGGGAGGGCAGCTTTCATATCTAAAGTATAATTTCGCACTAACCCTGGGTGATCTTAACCCAGTTTTAACAACCCGGCCCTGGATTAGATCTACTAGAGCTCTAAGCAATTGAGCTACGAGGGCAACCTTACCTTGATTGCTTGAAATTTGAGACTCATCTTCTTCCATTTCATCATCCACTTCATTTTCATCCATCTCTTCTTCTTCCTCCTCATCTTGTTCCACTTGTCTTGGTGCCATGCGAGACGACTGACTTTGTCCTCTTGAAGGCGCTATCCTGGAGCTCTGTCGAACTGGCCAATCAGCTTGTTGATATTCATCATCGGATTCTTCGTCAGCCTCAAGTGCTGCCTTTTGGCGCGCTAAATCATCCAATCGTTTGGCCAGGTTCATTCGTCGACTGCGTGCGGCATATTTTATGGCTAAGCTCACCTATTGAAAAAAGAGAAGACAAGAATTTTACAGGCAATTGCCCCTCTATGAACTGCAGCGAAAATTTTGGAGGAAGGAGGTTTGCTGATTTAAAAAAGTAGGAAAAAAAAACAAAAAAAAACAAAACAAAACAAAAAAGAAACAGATAACAGATCTGGAACCAAAAAAAGACTTGCATCAAGTTTACAGTGTTATACCTGTATCAAAAATTAAGAAACAAACTCGATCACATTCGTAGAATACCAAAAAGAATTCTCGCCACTAAGCACCTATCATCGACCCACCCCTTACCCCTCAAATTAAATGGTCGGCTCCTCAACTCTTATTGCAGACCTTTAGATTCGAGGACGAAATTTGACGTAAGATTTTTTCGCGTATTCTCAAATAAGACACCCCGGAAAGCTTCATTTTTTTTTTCACCAAAGAAATGGCACTTTTGTCTCTATTGAAGGAGGTTAAGCCCTCTACCGATAGCAGAATGATAAAACCTCGAAAAATTTGATGAACTTGTTTCCGCCACCACAGCATTCTCGCTAAATCTCGCCGTAGGATGGCGACGGCTATCACGTTTTCCCGCCAAAAAGACGCTGTTTCACGCGCGCGCACTACTTAGTATTGAAAAAATCTCGTTTTCGTAGTCGTCCTCGTCTTAGAACTAAGGTCTCTATTATCAAAAACATAGCCCCTGTACTAGTAACTATGACTGTATGTTTTCAACAAGTAAAACTTCATTACTTACAGAGTGGGCATCAGGCAATAGCTCACACAGCTCCGCAGCACGAAACTCTCTATCACTCTTACAAGCCAGCTGAATAACAGAAAACAAAAACAAAAATAAGAACATTTATTTCATTCCACTGTTATTTTTAAAGGAGTAGACAGTTAAACAAGGATTTTTATCCTTGCGTTTGTTTTTAAGTGCTAAGTGAAAACCAGGGCCTAGTTCCTCGAAAGATGGTTGTGTTAAATCCAGGGTTAAACCAAGAAACGTTAAACGTGGAGCCTTTAGTTCGGGATCCGGTTACGATAACACAAAATGATAGTTAAAATAATCTATAAGATACCGAATATGATACTAAAGGGCTAGTTCTGCCTCTGCAAAAAAATAGCAGTCAACAGACTAACATTTCTACATCTTTTATTTAGGTAACAGACGTAAGTTTATGAAACAAAAAATGTTTTCCCATTTTCGGACATTTTCAAAACTACAAAGAACTTACAGCAAATAACTTCATGATGCCCTGAATTTGCGCGGTCTTGATGCGTGATGATGCTTCATGGAATCCATCACTGTCCTCTTCATTAGCTGCTCCAAGTAAAATATTTGATCGAACGTATGCTTCCTGTGCGAAAAATAGTCAAAATAGATTTGAACACTTTCTACTTGCTAATATTGTTTTAATTATTTGATACCTGTAAGGATTTTAAAAAGGTCATTTCCTGGTATTTAAAACCACTTACTAACCGGGTTTGAGGTCGGTATTGTAAGTTACAGATCCCGTTGTTCAGTTCGCGCTTAAGCCATAAATGGACGGCAAAAAACAAGAACACGTAACTTTCATTTCGGACCGAGAAAATAAGTTAAGTTATACTACTACATGAGAAATTTTGTCAGGCCGTTTCTTCTTCCTCTCCAACTTTTCCAGTCACCACACTTAGACGTCCTCATGCCTTCCTCCAAGTTTCTTTGAGAGGACATCACTCAGAGGAGACACATATTCAAGTAGTAACAACAACAACAACAACGACTTTCATTTAAACACGGTCAAAACTAAAGCTAATACATCTTATCGGGCTATGTGTAGTAAAATTTCAATGGAACAAACTGACTGTTTCAGGAATTAAACAGACAACCTTACGCCTTGATACCGTGTTAACAGTTACTTCTAATGGACGATAACTATGTGCAGTTAAATGTAATAGCCAATCTTCTAGAGTACCTCTAACTGTCCCTTCTCTGTTGCCATTTCACACAACGGAAGCTGTAATGGGAGCAGTACCAGTACAGGGCGTGGTAAGGTAGGGGGATATGTAGACCCTTTGCAGTAGATGCACCTAAGAATCAAGAGTGATGACATATAACGAAATTGTATGAATGGAGAGCTTAAGCAAAAATAACGACGACGGCAACGACAACAATAAAGAAATAAAAAAAGATTTATCAGCAAAACAACAGTTCTGAATCACACTTTAAGGTATTTTTTTTCTTCCACGTCTGGCCCTACAGGACTATGACCTGAGACTTCCTAATCCTATGTTTTATGGAGGACGTGAAAACACCACGAAAAATTTTCCTTTGTCTTTTTTGAACTTGGATGCAACTCTTTAGAATTTAACTCCAGGAAAATTCGCCCCTATTTGACAAATTAAAACCTGCCAAAACCTTCCAGAGTAATTAAAAAAGGCCCAAATAGGAAAACTCCCCAGAAGACCCAAAAGGTAAATACATTGGAAACTGAGCATTTCACTGCTGACTTGAGATTTCTAACCTACATCAACAGATAGGCAAAAATGTGCTTAACAGAACTCACCTTATTTGTTGGCTTTTTTCATCCAAACCAACAACCCAGTAATTGTCTGATTTATTCTTCATCTGAAAAAATAAAGCGGATGGTCAGTTACTTGTTAAAGCATTTAACAAGAAAAATTAAACCGAGTAACGTTATTCGACGTTTCGATGTTTCTAACATTAATATCAAGAAGTCAACTATTTCAACAACTTTGGCACTTTACAGATTACATTCTTGATAATGATGTTAGAAACATCGAAACGTCGAATAACATTACTCAGTTTAATTTTTCTTGTTAAAAACAAACAAAACAAAAAAGTCTTTGGTACGCGAAAATACGTGGAGAAACATAACTTCAACGTTCGGCAGCGCGAGTTTAAAAGTGATAACTACATAGCCGGAACGCCGGAAATAACCTTGTAGCAAGCGTTTGACATTAACTAAAGTAGCAGTCAGGTAAGCTGGAAATCATGATGTTCCTTCAATTAGTGGCAGAGGTAGCCTGTGCCAGGCTCTCGATCAGTGCGGACAAGCGAAACAAGCCAGCGAGTAGTCAAATAGCGAACGGGCGAAAAACGGCGGGAATAGAGAAGGGGAGAGCCTGAAAGCATTTTTTCAAATACGTCAAATATCCGCCTACTTTCTGAAAAACCGTTTCTCGTGTCAAAATGTCAAATTTCATAACGTCAAAAGGTGAGGTGCAGGAGGGTACAGGGTTTCACATGCTCGACACGTTTGTGCACGCGAAGCCAAAGGATTGAGGTACGTGTTGAAGTGAACTGTCACAATTAACCAATCATGGGATTGGTTTACCAGAAAGACGAATTGAAAATGATGCTTACAGGCTCCATTACGCCGTCTCTCCCCAACCCCCACGCGGTTTTCCATGCTCTTTCCTCACCATCTTCATGGAGCCTGGAACTGGCTTTGGCAGAGGCGACTCGGAAAAAAAATGTTTGTATATCACCCACTTTCTCTTTTTATTACTCGGCGTTTCGAGGGAACAAATTTCCGCGGCTGAAAAATTTTGCGGTGTTTAAAATCCGCGTTTAAATGCATGAAATTAATTCTCTCGGTTCCATATCAGAGTGTGTCAGAACTTACATTGCTCTTAGTGATGCAAACAGGCGACCATATCGCAGTACCAAAGGAACGGGACAGGACTCTTACAACCCCCACTGAATCAACAGTAACTGGAGTGCCTACATCAGAGAATCTAAGATGAAAAAGAGCAAGCAATGGTTAAATCGTGGTCACAATTTATTGAACACATAAAAAGAATTTGAATAAATTGGCAAAAACTTGTTTCTAGCGGGTTCGTACTCTTTTGAGCTCACCAAATTCCATGACTTTAACAAGACTTTCTCAATGACCTGCTCCCGTTTTCCATGAACTTTATCGCTTAATTGCTTGTTATGGCTGTATGTCTTTACTCTTTCGACGTTGGCGTTTCTGACCCTGTTGTACCCTTATCACAACGAAAATTAAAAGCCCCCAAAGTGCCTATTCAGCCCTGCAGGTTAAGGTCTGATTCAGTCCCTCCTGGAACCATTGAAGCACAACTTAAGCCAAAACAGCCCCATCAAAAGGCTATTCCAGCCCACGCTGGGGCCCATTTCGGCCCTTAGGTCCAAATCAGCCCTAGGTAATTGGACCGTATTAGCCCTCATTAAGGGTGCGAAATTCGACCTCCAAAGATGGACTGTATTTTACTCATCGAAACGGCCCCTATTTTTAGGGCTAAAACAGATCTTTCTGATTTACAGTGTACGAGAACAACCGCAAAACGTTTTTGTCTGGCTTACCCCAACCACGAAAGCGTTGCCTTCTCGCTTAACGTCACCCTCTCCTCTGTGATAAGATTCTGTTTCAGGTCCAGGAATTTTACCGCCAAAGCTTGTTCACCAGGAAGAGGATTCTCCTCGTGATATGCAAACATCAATTGATCCTTGTACCCTGACATGCAAACCACAGGACCCGCGATGCTGAAGATGTGGCGCTGCACTCCACCAATGGTAAATATTCGAAGGAATCGCTTGTTGGTAGCTACTGCAGCAAAAGAGCTACCGATGGCCACTGCCTGTAGGATGTTTACAAGAAAAACGTACTGAAAACCTACATTTATACATGGACTGGACAGCTAAAGGAAAATTGTTTAGATTCACTGACCAAGAGACATAAAGGAGTAATACATCATTTAAAATAGGAAGAAGCAGAGTTAATTAATCTTTTTTCAGAGAAAAGCGGTTAATACGCCACTTCCACATTTCCTATAATGCACCTTGTTTGCCCCATAAAATATTGTATAACCTTTGTTTTTCATTTCCCCTGGGTACAACAGCCGTCGTAAGAGAAATTGAAAACAATGCTTTTGCAAAATTTTGGGGGGCAAATAAGGTGCATTATGGGAAATGTGGAGGTAGCGTATTGGTCTACAACTTTCATAGCTTAACTTATGTCCCACAAGGCTTTTTGTTATCATAATTTGTTCCTAAGGATATATATATAATCCAGCCCCCTCCCCCCTAATCCATCCGCCAAAAAATACGCGTTTCTTCTTTAAAAGCCTCGAAAATGCGTCGTCTGATTCAAACATGTTCAAACTTTTTTGTCAGCATTCAGTAAGTTTTACGCTCACTGAGCGCCAAGCGTGCTCCCCCGCGGTCAAAAAACGTCTTGGCCGTTTTCTTGTTTTATTTGCAGGGATTTCATTTAACAGAAAGTGGAAACATGGGCAAGGATGTTAAAAATAATTTGTTTTTATTTTCCTAGAATACTAAGATTCTTTTAGCTGAAAACGCTTCGCTCGTGCGCTTAGTACCCACGCCTAAGATGGGAGAGAAAGCTTGGTTACCAAGGATAATAAATGCTGGCGGAAAAGTTTGAACACGTTTTTATCCGACGGCGTGCTTTGTAAGCTTTTATACAAGAATTACAGGGAGAAAAACAGCCAGAAAAGCAAAGACGACTTTAATGTGAGTAATTCAACCTCATTTGAGATATATTGATAAGTTTAATTATTATTAGTCAGTCAAAACCCGTTTTTTCCAGAGACACTGCCATGGGGCTGCAAACATTTTTCTTTGGTGATCAATTTGTTATTCTCTCTGACTGGAAACCTTGCTATTATGAGGCTCAAGTAATCCGGACAGAAGCTAAATCCCCGGCAAAAACAAACTACAGACACTTGACTAAAATAAACAAATGGTCGTTTCGATACAAAATCGTTTCGATGCAAGTCGTTTCGATACAAGTTAATTCCTTCGAGGTGTAAATAGTTTCACGTTCTTGGCTTAAAGAACGAAGAATATTCACCCAAAATGTTTTTCTTGTTCAATTGCAAACTTTACTTGAAGTGAACGAAATCTTTGTGCAATTTAACTGCTTGAGTTCGGATCGAAACGACTTTGTATGGAAACGACCGGTTTCTGTAATTAATGACAGTCTCAGTCTCGAGGGTGCCCGTAATCCCAGGGGGATACTTGGGTTAATTTTTGCTGCCTCTCAGAGCCCGTACCCCATTATAGTCTATTCTGTGGCCAATTATAGAACCCCATCTTGGTCACTTTTGGGCGAATATGCTATTTTCGCGATCCCAACTTAGTCACTTTCTATGTTATGAATGGACCCATTTTTTACATTGACTGAAGAACACTTTACTTTTTCATCTGCGGTACAAACATTCGGTTACGTTTGCTAACCGTAACTATGAAGAACTGTCTTGACACAAAACATCCGAAAATCTGCGACCCCATTCTAGTAACTCTATTAAAAATGCGACCCCATTATAGTCACTCCAGTCGTGAAAATGCGACCCCATCTAGCGGCACATCCCCATTAGCCTCTTATAAGGAAGTACCCCACCCCCCCCCCGGCCCGTAATAATGGAGGTCCACTTTACACTGCATTTAGGACCAGCTCAACAGTTACAATCAAACAGCTCCTTTGTCTCAAGATGGATGTCAAATGTCTGAATTTTAAGCAGCTAACAAAACAATATCCATACCAGAGCAAGCAATTTTACAAGGGCTTATCCATTTTCTGGTGGAAATAAAAAAATACCTGAATTGATTCTTCCCCAGGCATTTCCACTGTCCATTCTTTAGAATTATCCCAACTTCCAAAATGGAGGCAAACTAGCTTACTGCAAAGCAATCAAATCCAATATATTATGTTCAAAAATTACTCTCTATAATTAAAAATTTAACATGAGATAAAAATCTAGTATCAATTTTTCCTTTATATCCACAAAATTCACTTCTTTTGACCCAAGCAGAACAAGAATACGATGTGCATCTGTTCCTTGGATATTAATTTCATCCTTCTCAATATGTATGTCCAAATGAAAAATTTATTTCTTTTAATTTGGACAAGGCAGAGAATAGTAGACAATAAAGGCAGCTTGTTTCAGGTTAAGCAAGCTTTAAAAGAGCAAATAAGAAATAGAAACAAAAATTGCTCACACTCCCCCCTCAAACTGAGATCACTTTCAGAGCCCCCTTAAGTTGAACCAGCCAGGGGTGAGTCAAATTTTGGCTCAAATGTCTGAAAAGGGAACAATGTTAGTGAAAGGGTAGCTTGGGGTGCTCTGAAAGTTAGAATATTTTAGACATTTTTAGGCATTTTACTGTTCCTTTATCAGACTGAATGTAACCATGGAACAAAAGCCTGTGATACTTTTCTATGCAAAGGTCACTAGAAAAGAGCTTAAGAATTTGAAAACGTATTAAGTTCTAAGTTCAAGCTGAGTAACTGGAAAGTTTAATGTACAAAAATTAGTCAACTCTCCCACACAGAAGACGTCGCAATACAAGAATCTTGGTTAATGGGGCTGGATTGATTGCCATGTAATCAAAAACAAAAATGTCATTTTTTGTTAAGAGGCATGTTGAGTTCTTAGCAAAAAAAGCCAGCCCTTCAAACCAAGACAGTACAAATCCAGGGCTCGAAATTAACGCTCGCAAACTGCGAGTGATTTTGATAATCTGCGAGTAAGAAAAATATCCTCTAGCAAACGATTGCGAGTTAGAATTATCCATGTCTCCCAAACAAAGGGAAATAATTTGCTTGTGGTCTCACCAGTTTGCTAGCGGAAAAAAATCTTACTAGCAAAACTTTGCAAGTGCACTAAAAAGATAACTTCGAGCCCTGAAATCACGTAACCAGCTCATCACAAACAAATAAAACAAGACAAGTTCATAAAAATCTCTTTATAACAAGAGGGTGCAAAGAAAGTCATTTTTACATCTTGCCATTCGGGAAGGCTGAAGCTAACATTTACTGGCCCAAACATCATTTCAACTAGCCCCCAAAACGTTTTGATGAGCAGGATTGATCTTACAGTTCTTCTGTAATTTGAATTCCTCAAAAAACTTAACTTGCCCATTGGGCCAGTTAAAAACAGAATTCACTAGCCTGATAACAAAATCCACTAGCCCCAGGCTATCGGACACTACTTTCTTTGCACGCTGTAACAATGCTACCTGGGCAAATCATCCTGTGCTTTGCAGGCTAACAGCAGGGCGGTGGATGACAGAGCAGCCATGGAGTGATTCAGATGATTTGTCAAATGCAGGGGGTGATGTGTGCTTGTATCATGGAATTCTACTTCAATTGATGACATTTCATCTTCCGTGTGACAACGCACAATTCCAACTGAATTCCATA
>BOPM01000026.1:640274-645274 GCA_022179025.1 Porites australiensis
GGTAGAGCACAAGCTGGACAGGTCCAATCAATATCAGGCTGGTCTAAGTAGTACTGGAAAATAGTCCGAGACATATTGAGGCATTTAGCGTGTGACCAGTTTCCACATGTGGCACACAAGATGGCGTTTTGGTTGTTTCTAACTGCTTTGTGGCATTCACTGCATGGGTATTTCAACATAGACTTCTTCCCTTTCGGGCCAGGATTTATGGCCACGTCCCCGCACAGAAGCACATCCCTTTCCAGATTGAAGCTGCTTATTCCTTTGACCGTGTGTGGGACCCTCCGTGAAGTAAATCGTTTAGCACGAGGTTTAAATCTTCTGTGGTTTGTCAAATATGAGACGAATTCAGGTGCAATAAACGTCTTTGAGACGCTTGTAGCCTGGTAAGACCCTAAAACGTCGCCACTTATACTCTCTTGGATTAAAACTGCTGTTCCAAGCAGGAGTACTAGAAATTGTAGCGAGCTCGCCCAGGTCGGTCCAGCCGCCATGACAGCTATTGTTACGTTTTAAAGATGAAAGATCAAGATGACACTCCTTAAATTTTGAATACGAAACCATTTTACTGGCTGGAAAATCCAACTAACAAAAGGATAAGTCGGTTTTGTCCCATACCGTCCAAACCTTCTTTAGGGCACACCCTAAATTCTATCGCAGGACGTTTTTCTTGGTTCCGAGGATCTAAAACTTCTCAAAAACGTTTCCAGCAATTTCACATCTCGTTTCGTTTTCTCTTTCGTATTCCTGTTTTCGAGACTTTCCACGTAATCCTCGACTGAAGTATCGTGATCAACAAACCTTTTCTCATTCATGTTTTTAAGCTTCAACACTTGCGAAAGATTTCTTTGACAAAGTGAAATGCTGCCAACTGAATGAAAATCACCTTTTTACGGCTCACACGTCAAAAAACATGATACGCAGCACCTGATTGGACGTATCGTTTTCCTCACACGTGGAAAAAGCAATACGCGCCATTTGATTGGCTGTCGGGTTCTTAGACCAGCTTGTGAACCAAATTTATTTCGCGCCTTTTCAGTGGGTAAATCTCAGTACATATATAATAAAAAAACATTTTTAATGGGTAGTATAACGCGAAATATAGTGCCCAAGCACCCAAAAAGAGGACTGGAAACTAGATCTGGGCTGGATCGGGAGGCAAAGGAATAAGATGGCGAGACATAAGCAACGCAGCGCTGGACTTTCTCTACTTCATCAATCGCTAACAGAGGTGTAGCGCTCGATTCAACTTGCATGTTTAGAGCAATGTTTTAAAAAAAATATTTGTGATAGTTAGACTTTTTTTCCTAGCAAACTGAACTTGCTGAATGGAGAGCACGCCTTCAGTTTGAACACGTAATAGTCTCTACGTAATATTATGTAGACAATTTGTGAATTTCCAGTAAACAAAGGAGACAAAATCGTTCATAGCTTCGTTATCAGCTGCTGGCCAATGCGTATTATGTAAATTTAATAAATAAAAATACGACAGCTGTTGAGGCTGTTGGAGCTTTATTTATCATGTATGCAAATATACATTTTTGCATAAAATTAGCTTAAGGTGATTCCTTAGTAAAAGAACCTAACATAGATTGTAGATGAAACTTGGTACACTGATGTAACAAGTCAAGAACATGATAAAAAAGTAATAAAAAGTGGGGTCACCGTGCTTGTTTTGACGTCACAATGCTGACAAATACGGCTATTTAGGACATTTTGACAAAACCCGCGCGCAGCCCAGAACTAGACAAATAGGAGAGATCTTTTTGATGAGGCATGTGATACCGCACAGAATTTGACTTTCATGTATTGTTTATCCACTTACGTACCAGAAAAATGCCTTTTAATGCCCTTGTTTTTACTTTACGTTCCAAAGTAGAATAAAATTGGACACGCGCTATTCTACCCGTGATAGCTTAATCCGTACAATTTAGATACTACAGTTACTACAGCTAATACAGGTACTACAGATACTACATATACTACATCACAGATACTACACCTACTACACTTACTACAGCTACTACAGCTACTACAGATACTACACCTATCACACCTACTACATATACACAGCTACTACAGATACTACAGTCTACTACACCAACAACATCTCCTTTTAACCTACAGTTACATCTGGGCAGTCTTACATTTTGGGCAGTCTTACACCAAGTAGTACCGCTTTCATAGGAATCCACGAGAAGTTTTCATTACTTGGACCTAAGTACAGGGCTGTCAACTCTGCCGGATAATCCGGGAGACTCCAGATTTTGAACCGTTTTTCCCGATCTCCAGATTAGAGTCTGAAATCTCCTGGATAATCGCTGAAGTTTGTCATTTCTTGTAGATTCGACTTTCTGACAATGAAATTTCCCATATTTTGCTTTATTTGACCTATTTTACTGTTAACATCATATCGAACGTTTCCTCACAAATTCCGTTCCGCCGTTATAATATAGGCTTGGATAAATTCTGCTCGTAAAATGGCTTATTCTGCTTGCCGCCGGCAGAGCTCGTAAAAATCGCTTATTCTGCTAGGACTTCCTTATTCTGTTCGAATTCTGCTCCGTATCCGAAAAAATTTTACATAGCAGGGAGCCAGGCCTAACCCTTAAAAAACTAATTAGATATTCACTATGCGTAGCAAAATTGTAATTCATCTTACTTTAGGTCACGGCTATTAGACGGGACTCAAATTGATTTCTTTAAAATCAACATTAAAAAAAACTCTTTGCATCGAACGGCGTGCATTTTGAATTACCGGGAGATATTGACATTATGACGCGGGATGACGTAGTCAGCCAGCGTCTTAAATTCGGGAGCGCATTCCTTTCGTTTTCTTGGGAGTCAAAAATTGCTTTCTCTTTTTATTTTTCCCGTATCCCGAGCCCGTTCCGAAAGAATTGTGTGATTTTTATTGGCTGCAACTTCGAATCACGTGCAAGTCATGTTGGATTGCACAAGCAAAGAAGGGAAAAGTGAGCTTACTGGTTTCTTGATTTACAGTCAAAAGCTAGAATGTCTAGAATTTATTACTCACGAAGTCGTAGCTCGCTCGGTCGCTTCGCGGCCTAAAAAGAACGCTCCAGTGGCTAAGAAACTGTTGCGGTCGACTTGTAAGTAGCAATATGTAGCATGTCTATCAAAAAGCTTTAGGAAATGTTGTTAAATCGGGCAGCGGGCACGCGTTTAAAGGTCATTTCACGTGAATTCACATGTAACATAATCCTTGACCATTAACGTGACAAGTTGCACAGCTTTTGATTTTTTAAAACAGCTTTTCAATATAACATTGAAATTTTTTCTTCAAATTAGAATGGTTCATTAGTTAGTTTTTCAAAGTAAATCGTTTCTTTTGCTCTGACAAGCGTAAAGTATGGTCGGCAACGCAAAACTAATTTTGTGTTTAAAAAAGTCGCTGAATAAACACGGTAGTCATGTGTCTGCGAGGCTAAAACATAACTTAATATGATGTATAAAAAGGAAAAGAGACGACTATTATTGTGATAGTTTTAGAATCGGGTATAAATCTATAAAGTCCCGCATTGTCTTTCGTGTCGTGACAAGTCATTTTTTAAATCATACGTGTAAAAAAATACGTATCATGTACTAATCACGCAAAAGCTAAATTTAGCGGTCAAAGTAGAGCTAGTTGGGTACCGAATCCACAAAAAGTTTATTTGTCCTGAACATTTCACCGATGATATAGAAAGAAAATACTTCCGTTCTGCGCTTAAACGACGGCTTTCCAACAAGATGGTGATCTGTTGAAAAGAGATAACAGTTTTGGGGCGGCCGCAGTTTCGTTGAAATCATAGCAGTTTTCCCGGAAAGCAACAGTGCCCTTATTTTTGACCCAATAATTTTTGTAAAAAATACATAAACAGACAAGAATCTTACTTTTCCATTTAAAAAACATGAAATATTCGGCGGCGTTGGCCATGTTTCGCATATGGCGCGAAAACTTACTTTCATATGACAACCTGCGGGTTTTTTTCGGACGCTCAGGACGGAGGTCAAAGGATGCGATTTTTCATGAAAAAAATATTAACAAAATTCTGCTTGACTTGTTCAGAAAATAATTTAATAATTAACTAACAGCTCACATATTTATTAATTTGGGCTAACAACTTGGAGGCCCGGGCACCCCAGCTAAAATGTTTGGTAGACCGAAGGGCTCCATGAAAATTTTATTTGGGCGACCATTTAGATCTTTCAGGTTAAATTGCTTGGGAGCCCAAAGGGCTTCCTGAAATTTTCCCTAGAGCGCAGCCTTGCAGCCCTTTAGAAGTATGATACATTACATGCTATTGCTGACTGTGAAAGTGCATTTTTTGAGGAAATTAGTAAAGGGAATGCCAATTTTAAGTGAACTGCCCCATACTCTAAATATAATTGCACAGGAATCACAAAGGAGCGTCTTTAATTCGTTAAAGATCGGTGAAATGTCTCTCACGATTTTCTCATACATGTATGTTCTTTGTCGGTGAGCTGATTTGGTAAAAAAAGGCACTTTTCTAGGTATAATCATCCTCATATTCTTTTCATGTGCTCTAAGGCATTGTAGTGTGATGACAGGCTACAATGTGACATTGAAATATCAGGTAAAACCCAGGACTATCGCCTAAAAAGTGTTTGCAACGTTAAAGTGACCCGATTCTACTTAATTTTGCCTTGCAAACAACATCATTGGACTTCAGGCACTTACTCCATTGAGATAATTATATGGTGATAATATTGATGTAACTTGTTTTGCGTAGCAATGTATTAGTATTAGTCCTTAACAGAAGATGTCTCTCTCTCCTGCACACATTTGTTGTTGATACACTACTCAACTTGCCATTGCCATTCAACATGCCGGTAAATTCTTTCTTACACCAATACATCCCGCGTAAACGCCTTTGGGCGTCTTCTTGTTGACTTCCGAAAGAGCTCATAAGTTACCATGGCAACGTAGAGTCAATTGTAATGCACTTAGCCTGGCACGATCAGTATGTGCCAAT
>BOPM01000026.1:652774-654786 GCA_022179025.1 Porites australiensis
GATGGAATTGGAGTCATCAGAATTTTCTATTCTTCAGATTCTGCTTATGATTATATAAGCAGATTAAGCTGGAGTGGAAGGATAAACCAGTCACGATGCTTGTCCCCATGCTTTGTGATTGGTTTAGTTCTTCAGCTTCTGCTTGCAACTCCCACAACCTCAGTAAAGTTTTCACTAGATCAAAAGTGAAGGAGTCATAATTGGAGTAATTATACCCTGTTTTACTTAGATCAACGCTCTACGCCTTTGATTACAGTTACGACTCTGTATCTATCGCTAGTAAACCAGCCTTTAGTGACTTGGCAAATGTCTTAAACTATATTTACTCCATGGACATTATGTTTAAATAATCTTGCCAAATGTTGGTCTATAGGGGTGAAAGAGTTAAAGAATAAACATTCAGCAAGAACTCAGGCATTTGCCAAGTCATTAAAAAAGGGAGGAAACACTGACAAGTGTCTGCCCCAGTCCACTTTCAAGCAATGCCTGATCTAGAAAAGTCACGATGGCTTTGCATTGGGTGTACGATACATTAAATACATAAAAACACACAAGCAATAATATACTATCGCTGCATCAAAAATCTTCTTAGGGAGCTGACAAATAATGCCTCTCTCTGTTACAACAAAGTCCTGAATTTTCCAGTCAACATTTGCATCCCTCTGCAATAAGAACAAATGTTAATGAAATGATAATAACAATAATTAAAACACAACAAACAGTGCATACACATAAAAAGTCAGTATGGTCATCCCTCCTCTGTTCAAGAAAATGTTGCTTTAATTATTTCTTTCCAGTTGACAGGTATGCATGTATGATATACTGTATAAATTATGGTTTGTTGTACATGTAATTTTGGTTACTTTATATTATGTTATGGGAAAAAGAATGTCAGATACATAGGTCTAGTACATTCACACATCATTGAGGATGTAATTTAAGTGTGCATGTCCTGATACAACAAGAGTATTTGCGTTTTTCCCAGAAATAAAAAATTCATTAAGTATTTACGTAGCCATTGTTATTCTGTGAGATTTGGCATAGTCTGGTGACTGTAAAGGAATGGCTCACAGGGGATGCCCTCAGTACAAAAGCTAAATTGCAATTTTTTTTATTCCATTTTGTTTGTCAGACTTCCAGGTGGGCTTCCCAAGCATTCAGGGTTCAATGTGCAGTACGTTCGTAGTACTCCTGTAGTATTTTTTATCACAATATCAGGAAAAACATTGTATTAGTTTTCCAAAACACCTACATGTACCTCTACAATAGTGACAACTTCCTCCTGAAGTCCTCTTGGCACTCTGATCAATGCCATGGAACTTTGTTCATTACCAAAAGGATGCACGGCTTTCTATTTCTGCCATAGAAGAAAATAATGTTAACTTATTAAATTAAAACTTGTTTCCTTGGGGCACCGAGTTTATTTATGTACAGTTCTTAGTAATTCTTGGAGAAAATTGACCCTCTTACCTCAATCACACCTGCAGAATTCTAAACAATCTCTGGCTTACAGTGAGGCAACAAGGGCCATTATTATTCAGCGATCCAATCTGCAACCTAAAATTCTATTTCATAATTTTATACATCCCATAAATCCTCTATTAAGCCCCTCGGGGGGCTTATTTATTTGAGGAGAGGCCCAATAGAGACAGGGGGCCTCTTTAATTTAGAAATGACGATGGTATCAGTTCTCCAGAAAGAACTATAATACAAAGTGGAAAAGCTCAAGTACAAGAAGTTTTAGGTCATGCAGCCGAGGATCAGAATCAAATCTGAACTCCCAGTTGGTAAATAAACCATCCTGGATCAGTCCACATGAAGTTTTACGGTTGTGATTGATAAATACAGTCTCTCATTTATTAGTGAAGAATAATTAGGGGTGGGGGGCTTATAAACTTTCTTCCCCTGAAAAGGGGGGGGGGGGGTGCTTATCAGAGGGAGGGGGCTTAACAAAGGATTTACAGTAAATTTATTATTGAAATTTGAAACTCAGGTTATTCCATTAACCCTTT
>BOPM01000026.1:662010-676953 GCA_022179025.1 Porites australiensis
GTCCTTAACGTTCTTAAACCACAGAAATTTCAATTGGTCACAGTCAGCCGGATTAACTGAAATTTGATGAAATGCTTTCTCAATGTCAGCTGTCAGTCCTACAGGATAACTTCTGAACTTGGCCAGTACTTCAAATACATGTGGAGATAAATTTGGGCCCTTTTCTAAACAGTCATTCAACGAGTGATTCTTGTCCGCTCTTGCTGAGCCATCAAATACGATACGCAGCTTTGTAGTCTCCCTGTCTTCTCCCAAAACTCCATGATGGGGTGGAAAATGGGCACCCTCGAAATCTTCCTCATCTTTAGGAACCAACTCTATAATCCCAGCTTCTAATGCTGTCATACTCCTGAAGTATCTTTTCATCTTTCTTCAAACGTGCTTTCAAACAGTTAAGTCTGGTGACACACAGATCAAAGTTGTCGGACTGTTTACATGTTTGTTCTCTCCAAGGAAGATCAACCTCATGTCTTCCTTCATCCTTGTCAAACTTAAAGAATCTTAAGAAGTGTTCATCTTCGTTTACCTTGCTTGATGTCTCAGTAATCCCAACTGATTCAATGTCCCAGAACCGGTTTAAACTATTCGCTGGTTCTGCTGCCTGGTTTTTGCTCTCCATGAAGTTATATGGTTTCTGAACAATTAAATTTGATGTGGTGAAGTGGGAAGTTCCACTGTCCCCCTTTGTAGGCCCAGACACGGGCCATCCAAATTTGCTACTAACTGCCACCAATTTGTCATCTCCACGAGTAACCTCCCCTGTAATTATATCCAAGTAGTAGTCTGAACCTATCAACACGTCTATATTGTCCTCGCTGTCCATGTTACCTGAAATGCAGTCTGCTAGGTCTAAATCTCGGAAATGAGGGTGTTCATGGAGTGAAACCTTTGAAGGTTCAGGCGAACAGATAGCCTCAAAACTCAATGCAGATATGTTTACATCCTCGAAATGTTTCCCTTGTAAACGTAACTTGATCAGATCACAATCCCTTTTTGAAAACTTCTCATTGCCAAATGTGTTCAAATTCAGTGTTTCAGTCTTTTTGGGTATCAGACCCGGTTTCCTCTTCAAATGATTTGTAATGTAAGATCTTTGGCTTCCGCTATCAAGTAATACACGAACAGTTAATAACTTGGTACCATTCTCAACATAAGCATATGTTCTAGCTTTTTGCAAAAGAACCTGCACCTTGCTTCTTGCTGTGGATGTTGTTGTGATGTTCTGAGGAGGTTTCTTACTTGCACTAGGCTCTCTATCTTCCTTAGTTTTAGCATTGGTTGGTGCAGCTGGTGTTTCACATCTTGACTGATTAGAACTCATTTCACAAACTGACTGATGATGATCTGTCCTATCACAAACTCTACACTTTTTCTTACGGGTACACTGGTTTACACGATGAGCCACTGACAAACACAAAAAACAACGTTTATCCCTTCTCAAAATGTCCTTTCGTTTCTGAATTTCCTTGACTTCTTCACATGCAGATGAATAATGTTCACCATTACAAAACGCGCAACGAATTCCTGATCCATCACCTGACCTTGCAAGCAGTGAGTTAGCAGTTCCTGGGGAAAATCCTCTCTTGGTTGTAGGAGTTGTTTCAGTCCCTTTCTTTTCTTGTATCTTCATGGTGTCACTCATTTCTCTAGCCTCAACTTCTCCCTGGATCACTTTCAACAGCTCGTTTATCTCCCACACATCCTTGGTAGAAACTCTAGCACAATGTAACCGTACTTCAGCTGGCAATCTTGACATGATCACTGGTATGAGAAAACTACCATATTGCTCTGCTTTCACTCCTAGAGACTCTAAACCACGCACATTAATCTTGATTTTGTCATAAATGATTCGCAGCTGACCAGGTTTATCCCATGTACAAGTTGGCAACTTGCAGCCTGATAGCCTGCAGCCTGATAGCCTGCAGCCTGATAGTTAGATTCTGACAATGTAAGACCTTGAATAGCTCGGGCAGCCTGACCTTCTAACAACGCATGAAGGTAATTAAACTTGTCAACGGAGGAAAGGTCAGCATTCTTATTTACAGCACTGTCAAAACTATCCCAAAATTACTTAAACTTTGTTATCTCACCGTTAAACTTTGGTAGACGTGGCTTGGTTGTAGACTGACCATGACTTGATTGAGGAGGCGGAATTGTAGGAAGTTCATTTACGGAACTCGATGATGAAGGTCCGCCATCTTGACTTGTGAAATTAGTTTGAAATGCAGTACTCGGTGATGATCCGGATTCACCCTGATGAATTTGACCTGAATTTTCTGATGAGGCATGTTGGTTATCTTGTAATGGCATAGGAGCTTGATTTGGGCTATTGGTGGCTGTATTTTCCTCCGTATGATGATTTTGTGCCGAACCATGTGAAGACGAAGAAGTCCCGCCATTTTTCACCCGAGCAAGTGCGATGGCGATTTCCCCTTTTGTCTGTAGAATCCTCGAACGGATTTCATCCGCTACCTCAATTTCCTGTTCGATATGATCAACTGAACATAGTTTTGTATTCTTGTCGTCGAATCTCGCAAGTAAAATTAGCTTTTCATCCAATATTTGCTCAACAACTTTCAAACGGCTCCACATGATATCTTCTAAATCGGTGTGTTCGAGAATAGTTCTCGCTTCGTTTATGTTTTTTTGTTACGACGGTTCGATGTCCTCCACGTTTTACCCGCAGGCGATCCAACTTTTCCTTTTCTTCTCCCATGATAACTAATGGAACGACTCAATGCAATGATGACAAATGAAAACGACTCAAACGAATGCAAACCTCTGCCCCGCGTTGGGCGCCATGTTATGAACAGAAAAAATGGATGATTTATTGTCTTGTAACATGTGACTATACGCGTGCGTTATCCTCGCGTGTACCGGTATAAAATGATTACAACAACGTTAATAGTGAAGGATTATGTTACAAAAAAGGATTATGTGACATGTGAATTCACGTGAAACGACCTTTGAACGTCAACGCGTGCCCGCTGCCCGATTTATCAACATTTTCTTAAAGCTTTTTGATAGACATGCTACTAATTTCTACATACAAGTCGACCTCAAGAGTTTCTTAGCCAGTGGAGCGAGGCAAGTTTTGACTCCCAAGAATACGAAAGGAATGCGCTCCCAAATTTAAGACGCTGGCTGACTACGTAATCCCGCGTAACAAGAATCGCCGAAAGGCGATTTTTAACTGGGCTGCCAAGGGGCTATTTTTTCTGAGGGGAGGGGGCGGCTATACACACTCAGGCTACCATAAAACCTTGTCGCTGACCATTGCGTGAGGCAGAATCTCATGTGAGACTGAAACATAAACTCATACAGAACAGTGTACCCTTTTGAAAGACTTTCGTAACAAAAAAAATGAGTACCATTTTTAAGTGGGGGCTGCATAATAACTTTTAAATTCCACCATTATGAATAAAGATAAACAAGTTAGTCATTAATTCTAAGCAGGAAAAGATTTGCATTATTTTCACGCACCCCTCCCCCAATCCCTCTGTCTCCCAAAATATAGCGTGACAGTATAACGTGACTAATTTGACGTAATCGGAAATTCCAAAAATTATTGTCGTTCTACGAGTATAAAATGCGACAGGGTCAGCTAGTCGCCACTGGGAAATTTACTCTAGACAGAAATTTTGTATTGTATGAAACACAGAAGTTTACTAAAACAGACAGCCAACTGCCCATTGATCCCGATCCAGGGGCCCCATTGACTGCACTGAGACTTTAAGTAGACGATCCTATTTTGCGGGCTACTGTCTAGAAGAAAACGCACTATTTTTTACCACAAGATTAAAAATATTCAGTTTTAAGATTTTCCTCTTGGTATTTTTCTCTAACTTAAAGGAATAACATCCTTTGCATTTTGTGACCTAAAAAAGTTTAAAGATTTCTCTCTCGCATGTTGCTTTCATCAGCACGCACTTTAAACAATGTAAATAGATGAAAAGATCGATAACATATTTTTATACCGGGGCCGCGTCACGCGAAAAGGGTCCGGACGACATATTTTACTGATTTTTGTTTTTCTTGAAATTTGTGGCCTTTGATGGTAGAGAAGTATCACAGATATGGAAATATTCATCCTACAAGAGTTAAAGTGCGAAAAATCAACCTTAGAAAGGGCGCGCTCACGTAGGATTCCGCTATTTTCCGCCGTGTTGGACTCACTTAACTTCAAATTTCAACCGAAAGACTAGGTCCACAATTCCAGTTCTAAAGCAGAAAATTATTTGATTGCCGGTGATAAAGTTAAATAGGTCTAGGACTGTAGGCTGGGTACTTTCTTGACAAGTAAGAGCTTCTCGATGGGTGAATTATTCAAGTCTGATCTTTCCGCGACACCACCAGACTGAGAAAACATCACCAGCAGCGAAGGACTGGGACTGGGTGCAAGTGATAAACTACGCTATTTGAATACAATGAAAATTGAAAAATGATCCAAGGGCGCTTTAGAAGTTTGCTGATGTATCTATGAGCAATTTCGAGCTGTTTCATTCCTTCCAGTGAGGCTTTTGTGGTTCATTTATCGCTGTACACCACTGTGCAGTGAGGTTCTGTACTTCAAAGCATTCTACAGCATTCTAGAATCAAAAATCGACGAAGAGGGAAGCGACAAAACAATCAAAACAAACCACTCGAGCGGCAAGTTGTTGAAATGCTCTGCAGTTTATTCCAACAGCACTACACAAGATTGCTCACATACAGGAAATCATTACAGATACAGGTAGGCAAAACTGTTTCCCCTTGAATCAACTTTAGCCCTCGGCTTCGTACTCATGGTTACATTACAATTATGAAATGAATTCCTCTTGTTTATATCCAAAGAAACATTCAAAACGGCTTTTCTTGGCCCTAAATTCAGAGCACATTTGCTTCTTTTAAAGAAAACTGAGTAGCCACCTCACTATCTTTTGGTGGTATTTTTATCACATGTACAAGAATTATTTTGACCAGTGCCATACAGTTTCGAGTTTAATATATTTTTATGCCAAAAACTTAGTTACTGGGACCAAATGAGCATATTGAGTATTTCAATCGCTTGAAAAAGAAAAATGATTGAAATGAATGATGAAGGGCAATAAAATCAGGGACAGAAATTGGCTTTAAATGCTTCCCGGACAAATGGTCTTACTTGGTCACGAAGGTATTTGAGCCTTTCTTGTGAAAAGCCAGCTGCTGGTAAAGGGCCAGGAAATGCAGGTATGGCAGGGGGCCAGGAGAAACCCCTCTTCAGCAAGCATACTCTTGTTTCCTCTGCATCAGACACATGTACTTTAACATAAACATAGCCTGGATCCTCATGTGTAAATCGAAAATGATGATATCTCCGAATACCTACTAATGGCTTAAAAACCGCATTGAAATAGGTGTCCCACCCATACCATTGAAAATTTGGTTCTGCCTCATGAGCATCCCTGTACATAATGCTAGAATTAATTTTTGCGGATCGTTCTATCACACTACTTAGTTGAGCAGTTGTGTCAACATCACTTCTTCGGAACAACTGTCTAACTTTGCCGAAGCATCCATCACATATACACTTTGTGTGCCCCGGTTCCATAAAATGATAATTTATCTCCCTATGTAAGTACGTTACGTTCCCACCCTCCATGCAAAGTAGTGCATTACAGTTTTATTTTTATTTTGCCCCCCACAATTATCGGCATGAAAAACGGCATTTTTCTCTTCCAAACTAAAATTACAAAGATAATGGTGCAACATACTAAGCACATTATTTGGACCATGGCTCTTTTTGCCATCAGTACCAATACTATCCCCTTCACTGAAAAGAAAATTTACTTGTTTTTTTACAGCCTCACAACAGATTGCAAAGCAATGGACTTTAAGGTAGTTAGAAAATAAAGAGGCCCTCCTTGCAAGCATTGGTGGGGCAAAGTGAAACTCATTGCAAAATCAAATGTGTAGTGGGTGTTTTTGAATTCTTGTGAGCATGGCTGTTGAGGACCAGACGGAACTTCAGGGAGGGAGGTTAGCTCCTCTACTGATGTTTTTAGGCATTGTAGAACTCCAGCTCCTGTCTGGCCTTTCGCACGTGGTTGTTGTAGGCTTCAGTGTGTTCAAGTTTGTCCTCCTCTGTAACTGAATCCATGATCAGCTTCCTAAAATTATCACACTTATGACAAACATCAGAGCGAGGCTCCATAAGCCGGATGTGTGGCAAACAACTGAGCGAAATTGACTTAAAAAAAGTTAAACCTACTGATTTACGAACAGGAGTGTAGCCATTACAAGCCTCTACATATTTTTTAAGTACAACCAATTTAGTGTCGGATACTGGTAAATAAATTGGGGGATGGTTATCACGCCCATGTGGAGCTGCTGGCATTGGAAGACCATACTCTGAAGCATAGCTGGTAATGAATTTCACCACATTTTCAATCACCTAAAAAGTCAAAATGCATGAAATTCATATATGGCTCGGTGCTGGCAAGACTATAGAGTAAATATTCATGTACTCATCTTTAATATACTCCGCAGTTGATAAAAAACCACACGCTCTTCCTTTTCTCCCCTCACACATGCAAACACAACCAATGTTATTTAGTTGAATTAATAGGTTTTACCTATCCCATTTCAAGTAGGTGATAACTTATTATTATTGAATAAAAGTTTATTTCTCGATCTCCTCAAAGGGATATGCATTATGTGTGGTCTGGTACCCTTTAGCCCATCTGTTCAAGGAACAACCCCTTTTTCCTTGTAGTGCCTTTTAAGGTTCTTGAAACTTTTCGAGCCTGCATGCATTGAATACAAATTAATAAGTTTTTACAAAATAAAAACAAGCCTCTAACAAATTGAGAACTCTTTCTTTTGATATGCCAGACAAAGTTTAAGTCATTTCGATTTCTTTTAAGCACATCAGACAACTACTACAATAGAAACTTTCCTTTTAACTACAAATAATTGCAAGTTCTATTTTGCTAGTTGTTAATTATAAGTAAACAAAAACTCGGTTTTCATTTTTCCCTCCCAAAAAGACTTCTACCTTCTGATTAATTCGATTGGATATCAGCATATCCAGTTTTTGTTTTTGTCCCTGACAGAAACAAGGCTTAAATCTAATGTTATCCTGCTCTTTAATAGGAATAAACCGTAGTTACTGTTACCAGCTCTCCGATGTCATGAATGAATCTCCAGGAGGCCTCACAAATCTGATGTCCTGGAAAAGAATAATTAAAGCGTTGGCAAGTCCTTTTCCCCTGCCTGGTCTCCTCTCCCGAGTGTTCCATCTGTTCTAGTTTGGTCAATAGCAAAATTTCTTTCTCGTCTTTTGTAAACTCGGCCAGATTACGTCGATAATCAGTGATCAGCTGTCTCTTATTTTCGAACAGAGAAAAACGTTGTTTTGAGCAGCTGCACCGCTCGGGAATTCCTTCTTCTTCTTCCTCTCTCTCGGCATAAACATCATCGTCATTCTCTCCCTCCCAGTTAGTAGATTCGACAAATTCTCTAGCCAGTCTCGTAGGGTCCGGATCACAACTAAAATCTTCATTATCGCTGTCACAATTGTCGTCTTCATCACTAACCGGTGCCACTACCGAAAGTTGACTTTGTTGACTTAAAATTTCCTCGCCATAAACGCTTTCTAACAACTCATCCATAACTTCGTGAAGCTCCGGATCAATGGCGGAATCCAAAGAAAAACTCTCCATTTGATGAAGACAAAGAAACGTAAGAATAAACCCAGAAAAAAGGGGCAGCAAAGCAACAATCTTTCGATAAAACAATAGATGACACACATACAGAGTCCCGCCAAGACTCAGTTAAAGAAACTCGCTTTAATCAACAAAATTAGTTATGAAATACACCATCGATCTCCTATCTATGAATGAAAAATAAATACCTAGGTTCTAAATGGAACGTCTGTCTGCTTCTTAGGCATCCCAAATCCTTTTGAGCGAAAGTTTTCGCCACGAACTGAACACCCCGCGCGAGTAACCCAAATCTCACGCCATTTTGAGCAGTTGTTTTCAAATGCAAATTTCTCGAAATCACGTGTCATGTCGTCCGGGCCCTTTTCGCGTGACGCGGCCCACCTGATACCGATATGAGTTAAAAATTCGCTCGAGTTCGCTGTTTGTCTCAGGACACCCATGACTAACTTTTCTTCATGGCAGAAAACTATGCCGCTTTATAACTCCTCCGAAGTTTTTGTGCCAGCTAAACAATACGGAAGCACTATTCACAGTCCTTGGATATTAAAAAGACTGAACGTAACGCACAATGTGCCCTTATTTACCTCTGATGACATCTGCAAGCGAACTCTCTCTTTTCAAGCGATTCATTTCAATGCACAATAATTGCCCTTATATTAATTAAAACGCTATGGTTCATTCATATTAAAACTGTTTTTGCCCCTCACATTTACTGTGTTGGTTCGTGTTCAAAACACCTTTAGGAAAATAAAGATCGTGTAAGTCATGTGTATTATGTTTCGAGCTAAATGGATTATACTCCTTTTTAAGTTCCCATTTTGCGGTGACTTCAGTTTACATTTCTATAAAATGGTTCAAGAAACATCAAGAAACATCACGCAAGCTGAAAATTTACAAAGACATGTCAGTTTTTTAAACTCGCTAATGCTAACATCAATACATCTGATGTATCGTGCTTGCTGAAAGGGCGAAAACACAGAATTGTGATCACAAGATCATGTACAAATTTAATGATAAAAGCTTAGCAAGATACAACTGCAAACAAAAGCAAACCCCCTGAAACCTCGACGTGGGCTACACTTGTATGCCCATCTCAGTCACCAAACCTTGTCAGTAATAGCTTCTATTTTCCTCAAGTCGGTCTTTGTGAAGCTCCTGGATGGGATGTCCCGGTGAATCTTTGAACTTGTGTGCGAAATTCTCAGAGTTCCTATTTTTGTTCGTGTCTTCTTTATCCTCAGTATCCGAAATTTAGACCTCCAAAGTGGCGTGTGTTGCATTAAATAGAAGGAAATATTTAAAGGAAAAGCCAGTCTTCTAACATGGCAAAGTTGTCATGTTCCTCGCTCATGGACGTGCGTAACATCAGGATTCATCTGACATTCATCGGCAACTGAGTTGTTCGCTTCACTGAGTATGACAGCTTGCAATCAAGTCTTCAGCCATAGTGTCGTCAACTGGTGAAATACTTTGCTCATAAATTGTGCTTATTAATTGCTCATGTACTACATCGATCGATAATTCTCTCTCTGAGTTCACGAAGCGGCCCCGGCGTTCCAAACCTGACGCTCACAGTCATCTTTTAGTGTGAACCTACCGTGAACGGCGTGTGGGTTTGTATGCAACGTGAGCATTTCTCTGAGTTTCTCAGCGCCAACATCATGAACTGATTTAAACTCGAACAATAAAAAAGTTATAGAGTGACTCCTATGATCGAATCGCTTCGAACAACGCAAATAGCCTTCTTCAGGTTCGCAACGCCTTCTGGGTTTCTGGGGGAGGGGGGGGGGGGGGCAGAGACGAGGTACAAAAAGTATTCGTGCAAGGGTCCGTGCAAGGGAAAATCCTATGAAACCATTTGTGAGAACATCTTTTCTCGGTACCAGACCCTCGTGTCTTCCCTCCTCCAGGGGACCGCTTTTCTGCACCGACGACCGAAAACCGAATTTATAACTGGGCCGCACGGGCAGCCCAGTAACTACAAATACGTTTTCGCAAAAATCTCGTGAAGCTAACAGGGTCAGCAGTGAGAATAAATAGTAAAATCCGAAGGGTAAAAATACGATGAAAGAAAAAAAAAATGGAAGTAGTCATCCCAATTTCCTCCAGCGAAAAAAAGTGCGGTTTCTGACCACTGGGCCATGCGACCACTGCTCCGAATGAACTGTTAAATTAATAGTGTTGAAGTATTTTTCTCTTCCACTCACACTGTTTGAACCTTGTGGAGCTGTATTTTTTATGAATTCAAAGATACATTTGTGGAAAAATAGCTCAAACGAGTATTTCAAAGCTATTTTGCATTATTTCCGTGTTTTATTCACTCTCGGGCTTGATAACGGCCGCTCGACTAACCTGGGACCGCTCGATGAACGCACTCATCTTCTTCTTCGTTGCTCTCGCTGAAGTTCAGGTCGCCTCCCTTTCGGTATTAAATCTTCCACCGCAAGGATTTCTAGCCACTTGTCGAATCGAGCACTGTTGTGTTTGCAGCCCGCTGTTATTTGCCTCAGAAATACTTTGCTATTCGCCAGGCGATTCGCCAACTGTAAAATGAGCCCAAGTCGGGTGCCATGTTGCCTGGAAACCCAAAATGCACGATGACGTCATGCTGAATGGCGTCTTTAGGATTTGTTTATGGCTTGTTGCAAGGCAACTGCGAATACCAAACCGATAGAAAGAAAGATTTATGACCAAAGCGAAATCGCCGTCCGCTTGCGATCCTCGCGTGATCCGCGCGCTGGGCGCGCGACAAAATTATAAACTCGCTCCGCGAGAAATACGTTCTCGATCGTGTACATGTTATGTCATTTTAAAAACCTTTAACCAGTAAATCAGAAAATTTATGTACATGGCTGAGTCTTTGTTTGCTATCAGTATTGAGGGATATTGACTGTAACGCCCTCCCAGCCGTTTAGTTTGCATGACGCATCACGTAATGTCATCGATTTTGGATACGGGATCGGGATCGGAAATTCAAAAATCTACTCATGTGCAGAACATTCGGGAGCGTGATTGTACGTTTGTTTCCGATTTGTAGCCTTGCTCGAGGCAAAGTTTTGCTCGAAACCATGAGTTACCTTACAGTCTTTGACTGTCGTCACGGTTTTAGGTCTACGAGTAAAGTTACCGTATTTCCTCAAACAGTAGCCCAAACAGTAGGTTATGTGCTCCTGCTCAAATAATAGCCGCCCCTCGATTAATCGCCTACCTCGAACAATTGCCCCCTTTTGACGGAAATATTAAAATAATCGCTTCCTTCGGTAATCGCTCCCCCTCCCCCGCGCCCCTCTTGCCATATTCTCTTCCTTTTATCCCCTCCCTGTCAGGTTGAAGTGCAATGTGATTCAGCAAAACTGATCAATGACGATTCAAGCTCTGAAAATTAATGAAGGAACTAAATTTGGAACACATAAAAAGCCCATGTTCAGTTTATTTGATGTTATTGTTTTTGATTTAATGGGAAAATAAAACAAAATATTTAGGTCACGACTTTAAGTGAGCAATATTTGAAACTCGCCTCCCTCGAATAATCGCCCCCTTTTTGTGCGAAAAAGGAAAAAATCGCCCCCCGCTATTTATTTGAGGAAACACGATATCTTAGATCCTCGCTCGACCGTAAACGGACCTTACAAGTTGGATTGTGTCAGAATACCGCGGTTTAGTCCTTTCACCCATTTTGACGGCAAAAGGCGGTCGCTCCGGCATATACCCTTTTAGGGCCAAATCGGCATTTTTATTTGGCTGTCAAAAGGGCCAAACTGAGAGGAAGTGCCAAAGTAGCTTTTAGTGTTGCCAATTCAGAGATTAGATGGTCCCAATCGGTACCATATATAATTTGCAAAAAAGAGTATCATCTTCCTAAAAATAAAAATTTTATTTTAGACCCAACGTGTTTCGGTTTCTGCCTTCATCAGTTATGAATTAGAAGAAAATGTATATTAAAATAGCGTGTATTAGCCCCTGCTGGGGCCAAATCGGCATCTCCTTATTTGGACCTTAGAGGGGCCAAATTGAGAGGAAGGGCCTAAATGGCATTTAGTGTGGCCAATTCAGAAATAAGATGGGCCGAATCGGTACCATCTCTATCTGATCTGGTTCTTCTTATCCAAAACGGCCCATCATGGGCCAAATTGGTCCTCAAGACATTGGGGCCGATTTGGCTTTTGGAGTCGATTTGGCTCTTTCCATTTTACAGTGCAGTATTTTGCGTCAGTAGTCGCGTCTGATCAGGGAACTCCAGCTCTTGAAAAGGAGAATGGTCAGTTACCAGACTCAGACCCGTTCTTGACTGATGTAATTCTCTCAGTATCTGAAGTTGAACTAATTCTGCTTAATGTTAATGCCAGTAAAGCTACTGGACCAGATGAATTACATGCCAAAATTTTGGAAGAAACAGCTGACATGATAGGACCCTCGCTTACCGAATTGTTCAACAAGTCGCTTAGGTTGGGCTGTCTGCCGGAGGACTGGAAACTAGCAAACATCGTTTCTGTTTTCAAAAAAGATAATAAAAAACAAGGGGAAAACTACAGACGATCTCGCTACTTTCTATTGTTTCTAAAGTCATGGAGAGGTGCATATTCAATGCTATTAGGGACCATGTTTTTAATCTTATCAGCGCATGTCAGCATGGCTTCATAGCTGAAGGGTCTTGTGTAACCCAGCTTGTTGAAGTTCTAGACCAAATTGGCACAAAGCTGGATAGAGGAGGACAAGTCGATATAATTTATGTGGACATGTCAAAACCCTTTGACACAGTAAACCACGCGAAACTCCTAAGGAAGCTAAATGAGTATGGTTTTGGGGGGAACCTGCTAACATGGCTAGAATCGTACCTGCCCAATCGATCACAGCGAATGACTATATTGGGTGAAACATCAAGCCCCTTACCTGTGACTTCAGGGGTCCCACAGGGATCGATCCAAGGCCCCATGTTGTTCGCAGTACCAGATCTAACAGCAACTGTAATGTCGCTCACTTTATTTCAAGGAAATGTAATACTCTCACTTTTCAGAGATCTTTTTTTAATAGAACAACCAGAATCTGGAACACGCTAGCAAATGACCTTCAACTTTCACGCAACCTTCAGATCAGCCAATTCAAATCCATCATGTACAAGCTTAATTACTACGTGGTTGCTGTTAGAACATAACTGCGACCCAAAGAACCCAAGATCCTGGAAGACTATCTGTCTGTCATGTAACGTTTCACGTAACGTGTCTGTCCGTCTCCGTTGTTGTTTTTAATTGTCATATGAAGTTTTACTGTTTCTTACATATCTTTTAAGCTCTGGGACCACTGTAATTGGCTCACCGCTGTTGTGGCACCCCTGCCTATTAAGTATTTATTATTCATTGTTCAGTAATAGGCGAAGCTAATAAAATAAAATAAAGAAAAATTTTAAAGGGACAGTGTCCCGATTATGCGCGAACGTCATCTGTTTTTTCTTCCTGAAGACAAGATTTCTTTCCTGACCACACTGCCAACGGAGATTTGTTGTTAAACATTCTCAAGTAATATTTTAGACTTTCAAGAAGTCTTTCGTCTTATTTAAAATTTGGCTCGCAGCACGAAGACTTATCGCGTTTTTACGGCTAGAAGGGAAGGGCCGCCTCGCTACCCAAAAAGCTCGTTCCGCTCGCTTTAAAAACAGCTTTTCTAATGTGAAACTCGTGTCAGAGGTCAATATTGTTCCAAGTTCAGTAATATTTGCTCGCGTTCTAGGCTCAAACGTTCGAAAGGTACAAATAAAAATGCAATCTCAACGCAATGAAGCGTCGCAAAGGTTAGTCAAAAATTATATGATTTCATTGCACTCGTTTTTCTAAACATATGCATGTAGCGTCTGTTTGTTTGATTTTGTCGGGTGTCTAGAACACTCAGACGTAGAAAACTCAGACCCAATTACTCAGACCCCCGCAAATCTGGAAAACTCAGACCTAGAAAACTCAGGCCCAAAAACTCAGACCCCCCCCGCTAAAAAAAATCTGACTGTAAAACTCAGACCCTCAAAGCGCCGTTGCATTTAATTTCTTGTTTTGTGTATAACGTAAACAAATGGAGTTTTCGCTGCCGTCGCCGTTGTGGTATCTTTTACTGCGAATTTTTATATTGTTGTGCCATCACATAGTACGAATAACTTCTTAATACCATTTAGACCCTTCCCAAATCAAATTTTGGAAAGAACAATTCATTATCGTGAAATTTTGCACCCTGTATTTGTAAACTTTGTTACTGTAGGTTTGTATGGTACACTCTAAGGTGATCACTCTGTCACTCTGATACCCCGAAATCGTGAAAACTTAGACCAACAATAATAAAATAAAATGTAATTTCAGACCGTCCTTTCCCCCAAAACATGCCATTTGATAGAAATTAGATCAGACTCCCTCCTCTCTTAACTACTCACCCCCGCCAAGTAAAAAACTCCGATACAATTTTAAAATCGTGAAAAGCAGGTTAAACTATTTCCCTAACGGGAAGCACAAGCCTGCGAGTTTGACTGTTTGCAGTCTGACCATTTGTTGTCGTGCAATAACCTTCGTCTTAAAAACTCCCTTTCCCTTCCCTTTCAAACGCCTGCCACGCAGGCTACGTTCGTCTAAATCGTTTGGATTGGAGTCCCGAAGTAACTGGAGTCCAAATACAACTAAAATGAAAACTACTTTATTGCTCCATGATGCAAGGTTTTTCAACTGTCTAAACTCAAAAATACAATCAAATATACATGTATTTTATGTTTTAATGCTACATGTTCACCTTAATTACGAAACCAGGCATTAACCAGATTGCCTATTATAAGCATACAACCAATATAAGTTTGTGAACCCCTAGGTGCAACATTTCACGATAATGAATGGTAAAAACGTATTTTACTCGCCCTCCTTATTCTTTTGAAAATTTGCTAAGGAGAGGGTGTAAACGGTATTAAAAGATTCTTCGTATCATGAAACCACAAGATACAGGGTAATTGCAATTGTGATCTTACAATAATATACAAATTTACAGTTAAAGATACCACGACGGCGACGGCAACGAAAACGTCTCTCAAAAAGTGAATTCGCGTTCTTTAAAACTCCATTGTGATTATTCCAACTCGCTTACTTTGTCAAATGTAGGCGAACTCATAAGAACCATATCCAAGTCCAGAAAGAGAAAGAAAAATGCGTCATTTGTTTACGTTATCCACAGAACAATAAATTAGGTGCAGCCGCGGTTTAGGGTCTGAGTTTTACATTTTTGGTGGGGGGGGGGGGGG
>BOPM01000026.1:720906-739248 GCA_022179025.1 Porites australiensis
TAGGCCGTCATTAAAATGTTTCTCGGGTGGTAAACCTTAGCTTCTCGTAATATTTTCTGAGTCGGCAAAGGGTTTATGTTTCATTTTCAATTTCTCTTTAGTAACAGATATAAACCCCGCTCTCGTTAAGGTTTGGTTCTTGATCTTCGATTATCCCATTCGAGTGATAGTTATTTCTCTTGCTATCGCCTGCTATAATTATGGTTGTGCGATCAATAAAGAGCGGGTTTTTTTACAGTAGAGCCATGCCTCGAATACTATTTCGCGTGAGAAGTAACAGTTGACGTGTGTCTCCACGCGAGTAAAGCCAACAAATGCGCGTCCGTATCTGGAAAACCTTTTTATTATGTCAAGAAATGTCTTATTTACACGTCTCGTGATTCCCACGCCGGGTGTTTTTGGATGCCGGCAAGTGCGAAAAAAGTAATTACCGAGGATCCCAAAGTAACACCTCAGTCGTATGAAGGCGCGAATTGTGATCTCCCGTTTCAGTTAATCATAAGCCATGGGTAGATTCAATCTACCCTTAGCCTAATTTGCATAATTTTTTTTGGTGAGCAAAGCCCGTCATGAGGCACTTAAATGCCTTGGTGTTATTCATTCATTGCAGGTTCTATGCGTTTTGAGGTCTTTTGAAGCAGCGTGATCTTCAAAAGTCGCTATTTTCGGCCTGTCAATCGATCCAAATTCTACCTAGCCTGCGTAGCAAGCGTTTCTGTGCGGTTTAGGAGCAAAGAACGAGGAACAAGAGTCAAAGACCGCGCGAAAAATGGCGCAAGTAAAAGAGCAAGGAGGGGGTGGGGAAGAAAGGAAGGAAACGCTTGCAGACAAACCCCTCGATTCTGAAAACCGCCCACTTGGCCTGTCATGCATGAGTTCACGCACCGACATTTGATGCTGTCATCAGCTGTCATAATTGACCAATAAAATGTTTGTCCTTCCGAGGAGCGGAAATGGCTTTTAGAGGCGCGTGTGAAACCAAAATATTTCTTTTTTTTTTTGTATTTTGGAACGCGTGAACGGCGTTAATGGTGAAATCTCAATGAATCCAAACGATCAATGCAGGTCAAAGCTCAGCTGGACAAAACGGCTTACCGTTCTCGCCACAGCACAGACAACTAGGGTGCTCTTGTAAAAGCATCTAAGAACAAAGCTAACCCGGCAACTGATGAAGTTCGTGTGGAGAACCAAGCAGCAATTTTGACTCAGTCACAATGCAGTTCTCCATAGGCAATGTAACTTCAGTTTTTTTTAATTTGTAAATCACCATCCGAGAGAATTTAACATAAAAACGAGCTGGCGGCCCAGCATGACAAAACATTGCGGGAAACCATTGCATTCCCTGACAATAGAAAATTGCTTTTAGTTATTCAGATCCAGGAGACACTTTGGAGAATAAAGTAAACGACCTGAAACCCTTATATAGTCGCAAGAAGAGCTTTGCGTTTCAAAAGAAGTTTAAAAAAGTACTCTTACATTGGAGGGTAAATATAATTAATCTTGCCGACCAGAATAAACAACAACCGCAGGAAGATGAGTGTCACGTACCATACATGTCCTCTTAGTATGACACAAACTTTTGATCGACACATGTCAACCTTGTTCGACCAGTCGAGCCAATCAGGCGCTGCGTTCGCTGGCGAAGGCAGGTTTTCAAAATCGAGGGGTTTGTCTGCAAGCGTTTCCTTCCTTCCCCTCCCCCTCCCCCCTCTTTCATTTTTTGGCTCTCGTTTCATTTCTCGCGCGGTCAAAACGGAAAATCCCGTTCCTCGGTCGTTTTTTGCTCCGAAACTAAACGCAAACGCTTGCTACGCGGGCTAAATTCTACCCTTGGATGGCGGATGTCGTTTGGGCGTGCAGCAAAAAAGAAAAGCAAGAAATCTACAAAAACTAACCCGGTTTTATTACATTTGTACTAAATACTATTTGTCCACAGAGTTTAAAGGTAAACGTTTTTCCGACCCGAAAATCATTGGACCGTTCGTGGGTAGACTGTCACTTAAGTTACCACTCGATAGGGTTCATTTTCCTATTTCTATAATGTTAGAGGACCTTAAAGCACTGCTTCACCCCGATGTGGCCTGTGTTTAAGTCTCAGCATTGACGCCATATATCGGTTGAGTTTGTTAAATTAAGTTAAGTAAGTGTTAAGTAACTTTTGTTAATGGCTCAGTCAATGCCAAGCGTGCCCATCCCTCCGATTTTGTTACCATGACCGTCGAAAAAATTGTTATGGCAACAAACAACAGCGGATTAAATTCAACATATTTGCTTATAAGTGAAGAGTGACGGGAAAAAGAAAGAAGAGGAAGGTAGAGAGTGAGCATTATCAGGCGAAGAGCTAGCGAAGAGGATCGCCGAGGAGAAGTGTTTATGCTGCACCTGGAGGCCTTCGTTTACTGATAGCTGAAGCCGACAGAGTTTTGTGTCATCTTATTATGTTTTAACCGTCTTTTTGCACTGAATCTACTCAAATACAGCTGCTATCTAGCCTCCCCGCAGACGTCCTTTGGGGTTCGTTCGTCACATATTCATTTCTCCCTCACGGACGTCTGCTAAACACAGCCGATATTTACGTTCTTGTTTGTTTGTTTTAATGTGTTACGCTCAGCCAATAACGAGCTGTGATACAAGAGAAACGGCACCTACGAATTATTTCTCGCTTTTTTAGAGGAATATTTATTCCATGCCGCTGCATGGATGAGACTTCGAAAAAAGTTATAAGAAGCGAATTTTTTTGTTTTCTTTGCAGCTGTAATTTAGGAAAGGGCCAAGTTCGTGTGTTTAGAAAAAGCGCAGTCGACATCGCAAGGCTCATCAAGCGTGCTCTGAACGTAGATGTGTCTTTGTATTCTGAAGTGAATTATTTATTTGCACAGCTATCTTCGACCTGAGACGACTCAAACGTTTTGAAAAAAATCACAGAAATGATGCAGTAAAGCTGTAGTCAGCTGTATAGTTTTTTCGGAAATTGTTGTAAGTATAAAATAATCTGCTTTTCTTTGAAAGACTTCAGACAACAGTCTCCCACACGAGCGCGGAGCGGTTTTCAGCGTGGTCGAAAACAATTACTATTAACTCTGTATATATTCGAAGTATTAAGAAAAGAGAACTTGTAAACGTGTATAGGGAAGATTTTCAAAGCATTCTTTTAAAACAAAGGCCGTTTCCTTTTTTGCGAAATGTAATTCCGCCAAGGTCAATCAATGGTCGCGGACCGAGGACCACTACGCGAAATTTGGTTATATTTTTTCAAGACCTTTCAAGAGTCGGTAAAACAAAAAATTCGAAGTCTATAGCAATGTGCTTCCAACGGCAGAAAAAAGTTTATCTGAAAACTTGTTCTGCAAAAAGGCACGTCTTCCCGTTGCGTTTTATTTCTTCACAAGCTAAGTAAACATGACCACGGTGCCGCCGAAGTCCAAACTTCAAGCCAGGACGACAAATTAATCTCGCTCCTCAAAGAATGCTTATAATCAATAAATCATTGAACCTTTCATTGTTCATGGTATTTTATTTCTCTACGAAATATTTAATCATGCTCGGAAAAGTCGGGGACCAAGGACCACATACTAACTGTACAAGTCACTCGCTAACATTTCCTCCACCGATCAATCTTCAACCAAGCTTCTGGGCTTCCGTAAAACACAGAGAAAGCCCCTCTCTCGACAACCCTCATATTCTCTTCGCTAATACCACTGAGCGTTACAGCAGGAATACCAATATTTTCCAGCTTTGTGGCTTGATCTTTCACAAGATTTACCAGGGGCGAAACAACAACAACAGTGATGCCCAGTAGTTCCACGCACTGTGTCGCTAACAAGCGGCAAAGCTTGATAGATAATAGCCTGAGTATCAGGCCTTCCTAAGGGGCTAGGGGAGAGGGGTTTTAAGATGGGGGAGGGGGAGGGAGAGTTTCTCTCCTTTCGCTCCCTCCCTTTTTCGCTTCTCTCCTTCCCCTTTTCCCCCAGAAACGCCTGATAATCAGGCTAGATAGATAAGGGATTTGCCAAATCCCGTCGGCAAATTTATGAACTCGTCGGTCTTCGCTATAAAATTTGCAGGATAGCTTCTCTCTGATACTTGTTTAACTCTGTATTAATTGCAAATTTCTCGCACAGGCATACCTGATCAAAAGCCTCAATGATCGTGCGAATGTTAACAAGCGCCTCGGGTTACGTTTTACAAAAATCCGTAAACGACCTGTGATTGGTGAACGTAAATGTCGGCTGTGTTTAGCAGACGTCCGTGGGGGAGAAATGAATGCGTGACGAACGAACCCCAAAGGACGTCTGCGGGGAGGCTAGCTGCTATCAAGATTAGTTTGTTATTCGTGGCTGGCGTGTTTAGCTTTCAAAAAAAAGCTTCTCTTAGTACTTCGCCTTGCTGGATGCGTAAGAGGGTTGAAAAATCTTCAGCGATTCTGGCCTTACTTGATGGCTATCACGGGCTGCATCTCGACCGGTAAGCTTGAACCGGGCTCTGGAGTTTGCATTAATTCTAATCTATAGATTTAGCCGATTAATACTGGAGGGGGTGCCCGTTACAAATGGTCCTAATTACAGATAAAAAGGGGGGGGGAGGGGTAACTTTCACCTATAATAGCAGATTGGGTGCCCTGTGGTGAGTACTCTTCTCGTTTGATTTGGCTAAAAAACATTTGTTTCAAATTTTTAAGTTTTTAATTTCGTAATGTTTAGTTGTTGTTACACTATTCAAAATACAGTTTTACATGTACATAGTACTGATTAGTGCCCAGCGTCCACACTGTAAGTGTGGTCATGTTTATCGTGCGGCTATCAGTGTCACTGCTAAGACTTGCCAGTGATAATATCATTACATAAAAATTAAAACAGATCACAAAGCCAGGTTTCAAAGATGTCGTACAATAACATTAAACCCAAATGTATCACATCCTAAACGATAGAATCGTTAAATTTTGGCATGCCACATGAACGACCTCATGAACCGTAACTGACAACGCGCCCAATAAACCATTACAATAGTCAAGACGGCTGGTTATAAAAGCATGAACCAAAGTAATTAAAGAATCTCTCGACAGGTATTTCTTAATACGTCTCAAGTTATGTAAATGATAAAATGCCGCGTTACAAGCCTTGTTTATATGATCAGTCATGCTTAAGTTGCTGTCAAACCACGATCCAAGGTTTTTAACACATGGGCTTGAACTGATACGATTATTGCCCACAGTAATGGAACACGAATCTAGTTTATCAAGCTGTTGTCGTGTGCCGACCAACAAAAACTCTGTTTTATCATCATTGATCATCAACCGATCTTGAATCATCCTTTTCCTCACCGCGTCAATGCACTTTTCCATAGCTTGTATAGCATCAGCTTGGGCAGTGTTGCCGAGTGGTTTAAAACTCAGATACAGCTGCGTATCATCTGCGAAACAGTGAGCATCGGGAAGATAATGTTCCACAATCTTAAACAGCTTGGACGCATTTATTATGAATAGCAAATGCCCTAAACATGAGCCTTGGGGTACCCCGCAGTTCAAGTCAAAAGGACGAGAAAGAACTCCATGTACAGAAACGCGCTGACTTCTATCAGACAAGTACGATAAGGCTTTATACTGTTACCTTTAATAATTACGTGAAGCCACCCGGTGCCAAAGTGAATTTTGCGCGAATTTGATGTATCACGAATCCGACCCCGACTAGCCTGGCTTATCTCAGCTTGAAACGTTGACATGGCAAAATTTGGCCTCAGCTGCGAGGGTTACCCGGTGTGGCAGACCAGGCTACCCACCCTGAAGGGTCATCCCACCTATCATGTAAACGTGATCAAATTAAAATGAGAGATTACATGGACAGGCGGGTTAGCCCACCTAAGTGAGTTACCATGCCTACCTCGGTCCCCTTCCTCCATGTAAAAAGGCCTAAAAGTTAGCCCGGCCCCCTTTCTACAGTTTCAGCAGTTAAACCATTCACCATTTATCATTTGAGTCAATCTTGTACCACTTAAGTCTCACTTTTACGACTTGATAAGCTGTTATTATTCTTGGACATGAGTGCTTCAGTGCCAAATGAAGAGGCTTCATGATAAACTGTGCTGTTTTTTGAAGCTTGGGCTAACTTGTTTCTTTTTTTCGTTTATGAGACCAGATTCTTTTTTGTTTGTTTTTGCTTTGTAAAGCTTAGATAAACTGCGGGAATTGTAAATGATATGACTTGTGTCACAATGCTTGCTTCTCTGTCAAAACATGCACGTGCGTTCAGCAGATAAAGAGAGACTGAAAGGCATCCAGGCCTATGTTCAGCTGAAAAACTAATTACCTCCTTAGGAAAGAACTATTTTGGGTTCTGTCATTTCGTTATTTGCTCTTCATGAACAGCTGTCATAAATCCCTGATAATGTGTGATACAACAGACTCTGACAATTTCTTTTTTCTGAAATTTTGTGTGTGAATCGCTATGCCAAACCCTTTCTTTAGCTTAAAGTGACATGTAATGACAAGTAATACTTGATAAATAAGGCTCAAGCCACACAATAAGGCCTCCTCTAATTGAAGTACATTAGAAAAGGAGAAGAGAACCCCAGAAGCTGAGTACTTGCAAGTTATGAAGCAAAGACGAGGCCATCTTAGAAATGACTTATGAAAATGTGGGCGGACTGTGAACTTTCTTTAAGGGCACAGTAATAATTAACTTAATTATACAATCAATAAGCTAATAATGGATGGGAATGCCAGATGTTCCAGTGAAATTGTTGTTTACAACATGAGAAGAGCATTCTGAGTGATTTAAGGTATTAAATAACAATTTTCAATCAAAACACCACAGGGACGCCAACAGGTAAAATTTACAATAATTAAATCCTGTTTAGCACGCTTCAGTGGCATATTTGCATTGGGCACCCCCTCTAATATTCATGGTACTGCAACAAGCTATCGCTGTGCAAAGTTTGGTGCTTTTGTCAACTCTGTAACGATCATGGCCTTAAGGGACCTGACTATTAGGGATAATCGCGAAAAAAAAGTGAAAAGATTCGAAGTCTATTTTTCAGAGATGTTTTCATGGACGTCGCCGTTGTCGGTTCGTAAGGGCCCTTGTATCTCTCCCGTGAAACTTACGCAAAGCATAGCGTTGAAGGAAAGGCGTTTTGATCTTCGATCGTTAACGCCCGCACTCCGTAACCTGTGGTTATTACTAGTTTAAATATTTTTATACTCATTATCTTTCCTTTTAGAGTTATTTTTCTACTGTTACTTGTTAAAGTGCTTAAACATTTTTTTTTATTGTTGTGGAATAGTCCTAATATAAGTTTCTCTTGCTTGCGCCACATAGCGGGAATCATACATACTTTATTTCACGTTCTTAACGAACCTTTTTAGTAAAAGGTTATTCAAGTCCTCTACGGCCTTTGGCTCTAGCAAATTTAACGAGACTGCTATGCTTTTAATTTTAACAAAGGTTCATACAGAAAGTGTTTAATAGCATAGGCTGGTTAAATGGACCTGCATTACTACATTAATATTGATAATAAAAAAGAACTTAATATAAACATTACACGCTATAAAACACTTATCTACTTAAGGCAGAAATAGGAAATTATAGTCTGGTTTTTAAGAAGTCGGCGAGGACAATTCCTGGTCGGTAATTGACATTCTTATTCTTTGAAATCGAGTTGAATAGTGGCTAAAAATAGTTACCGAGTCGCGAAGCGGCGACGTAAATATTCCTAACTCCACTATTCACCGAGATTGAAAAGAATAATTGTTTTAGTATATACACACGAAGTGATCTCTACAAAATCAAAAAGGAAACCATAAAAGTACGATTTGTTGGACGGATCAAATCAAGCGTGAAAAATTTGCATTTAAACGTACATGCGCGAAAGTTAGATCTTTGCAGAATTTTCAGACACGGCAATTCGCAAGTTTATCACTTCGCAAACAACAGCGTAATGGCTTAAATGGAAACGTTAAAAGTTTGAATTACCTGAGAAGAAAAGAAGAGCTTTGTTATTTTCTATTATAAACTCACCAAGTTTATAGCCAAAAAGGTTTGTTGTGTCGTTCCTCGTATGAAGTGCTGCGAGTGACGGCGGCTCGGTTGTTCGAGGTGAGGTGTCGTTTTCCTGTAGCATTCTTTGTCCTATTCACTTCAAACGTAGAATTTCTGCCAACTTTTGCTTTCATTTTTATTGTTCATAAATAAACTTTGATTTTTGTGCAAAATTTGTCTTGTTAGGAGACGCCGAGTTCACGAAACGGCCTCTTCTATGCGAATAAACGGGAGTTGTAAACATTCTATCGAGCCAAAAGTAAGCTACAGTAAATGGCAAAAAAGAGCCGTTTTGAATTCTTCGAAGTCTTTTCTTGCCTTAAAAGAGTCAGCCGTAGATTTTGTCGACTTTTGAAAGGTCGTTCTCTTAAAAAAATAGGAAAAACACCGAGCTAACACACTACCCACTCGCTATAGGGGGTGAATATTATACACTCTATGTCAGATCCCGAGGGAAACAGTTTTGTTTTCCCTTGAGTCCAGGGCCCGGTTGCATAAAACGTTCGTAACAACTACGGATATACGTAAGTGCAGTCGTAACTTAAGTCAGTTGCATGAAATCACTGAAGTGGTCTACTTAGGGAATTCACTTAAGTGGGTGCACCTACGATTTTCGTAAGTGTTCACTTAAGTGTCTTTTATGCAACAGAAATTGCGGGTGTTGCATAAGACTTTTTTTACGAGAAAAGAAAAATAGCACGTAAAAAGAAAAGAAAAATAGCACGTAAATTTACGGGACCTATGTAGGTCCCGTATCGTTACTGTTTTTACTAAAGTTAACGAGATCTTTTACTGAGAAGTGAAAAAAAATATTTTTCTTCACGTAATTCGTTTTAGAGCGCTTTGTTAACCTCTGATGTACACTTAAAGGCCGACTTTGTGAAAAAAGAAGAAGAACTATCATCTTCAGTAGATATTGAAGAAAAATAACGTTTGCATGCAAATTTTATTTTTTGAGAGGCTTAAAAGTGTTCGAAACGACGTAAAACTTTCTTTACACTCACCGATGGTTAGCTTAAAAAAAAAAGAGTGCGTCATTAATAAAGTACTATATCAAAGTTACGTGTGCCTTTAAGTGAGCCCGTAAGTTACCACGTGAAACAGTAACTGACGAGAGTGCTAAGTGTGTTCCATGCAACACCCGTGAGGGTACCCATAACGGATTCGTAAGTGACCTACTTAAGTGGGCACTTAAGTGTAGGTTTTATGCAATCGGGCCCTGATGTTTCCCGAGACGAAGTCCAGGGAAACATCAGGATTCTCGGGAAAACTAAACTAACTGGTTTCCCGAGGGACCTGACATTACGTGTTTTGTTATAACTAAGACTTTCACTTCAACGTACTCCAACAGCAACAAAAGAATACGCTTAAGCGGAGCGAATCAAAACAGTCGACTCGGTACTTAGAAGAACACAAATTTAATTCTCAAAACCACTGAATGAATGATTTACAAAGTACTTTCCTTATTTTTAAGAAATGGACAACAACTTTAAGTTTAAAACAAGACATGTTTCGATCGTTCAACGATCATCTTCAGTTGTGAATTCGTTTGCAAGTTCGGTTGAATTAATACAAGCAATGACGTATAAGTGAAAACGTGATACAATTCAAAACTTCGAAAAATTAACGTACAATTTTAAGATGCGCGAGACATGGAATAACACTTGCGCGAGCACTACACTTAATACAAGGAAGAAAATTGTAAAAATTGAAATGATTACAATGGTTATAACACAAAATGTCATGAGAACAAAAATACAAAGATACATATAATAAACTTAAAGAATAATATCAGAACGAGAGAGTTAAGTCAGCATGCTTCAGCTGCTTATTTAAAGTGGGATTCTTCCATTTGATGTGCATTGCCTCCTTCAACATAAGTTGTAGTTTGTTGGGTGCACAATCCACGATGGAAAAGCAATTCTTATTAGCTAGACAACGACATGCCTGGGATTGCTGCAAATGCTGATAAACGTGTGAATTCCTATCCCTGCTCAGATACCCACGAGCGCGCGTCGAGAGATGTCGGCTAGTCTCGTCGATGTAACAGGCATTACATCCTGCACACAAAAACTTGTAGACAATGCGCGAACGGAGATCGAGAGGAACAGGATCCTTTACACTAAACATACTACCAACCTTAAAAGAAGAAAAAGCTAACTTAATTTCGATGTTAGTACAATAGCGCTGAACGAGTTTACGTAGCCTTTTCTGTGCTTCTCTAGTGAAGGAGCCTACATAGGGTAACTTAAAATAATAAGTTGAAACGGCTTGCTGAACCTGAGACCTAGATGATGGGCGGATTGTACCTTGTACCTTGTATTAAGTGTAGTGCTCGCGCAAGTGTTATTCCATGTCTCGCGCATCTTAAAATTGTACGTTAATTTGAATTGTATCACGTTTTAACCTATACGTCATTGCTTGTATTAATCCAACTTAAGTTGCAGACGAATTCACAACTGAAGATGATCGTTGAATGATCGAAACATGTCTTGTTTTAATTAAACTTAAAGTTGTTGTCCATTTCTTAAAAATAGTTACTTGCCTGCTATTATCCAGACTTTCCTTATATTATCTGCATCTTTTTCCTCCACTAGCTGCTGTTTCTCTTCTGGGATAACTTTGAAAATCGTTGCTTTTTAGCTTGAGGTTTCTTGTTAGTGTTGTTGTCTTCCTTCACGAAAAAGAAAACTGGCAGTGCTTTTCCCGCCTTCTGTCACGCCACTTTCCACCAGGCTTTGATCACGTGCTGTAATGTATCTCGAGCGGGGCACATTGCTTCACGTATCACGATCGGGATACATTTGGTTTTAGTCAAGGCCACGTGACCAAGAATCAGCCAATGGCTGTCCCTGTTTAGTTGATTGAAGGTCTAGGAATATAACAATGTTGAATAATCCGACATAGCGAATCAATCAGATTGCTTAAATCACCAAGATCCTTGAGTGTGTATATACTAACATATCTTGTCACATTATGGCTAGAGCTGATTTAGCTTGGCCGGTTTTCTTTTAGGTGTTTGGCCATTTTTAACCAACAGATTGATGAAGGACTGTCTTTTAATCCTTGCTGGTGTCATGCTTTACATTTGGAAACTTAACAAAGTTGTATATCCCGATTGTCTACCTGTATATATCCCTCTTATACGATAGCAGCCTTTCGCCTGCAAAGCAAGCGTATTTTGCAGTGCGAACCATGATACTAATGTTCTCCTGCCATCTTGAGACTGACAGAGAGCCTCCCACGCAGACGTTCTCAGGACTTTGTCACGCGTTCCTATTCCACGAACGTCTGCTGAAACGAGCGGTCAAAGACATAATCACAGAGCACTTCCAAAACAAAGAGTCTCCGCTTATCTCATATCTCCGGGGGATTTTCTTGTTAGAGCAAAACTCTTAAGTCAGGTATCACACTATCTCGAGCTTGTACGTCGTGTTTGGCCTGCCAACACATTATTTTTCTACTTGAATTGGCATTTTACCGTAAAAAGATTTTATAAGCGCCGATTGGTTCTCCGATAACCTGCACGTTATGCTGATATTTGCCCACAATGGGAAAAGAATTTAACCGCTCGTTTTGGACAGGAACGCGTGACGAAGCCCTAAAAACGTCTGCCGCCCCAAGTAAGGGATCCGAGACAGTCTTGGATCCTGGATTCCACGCTGTGGATTTCGTATTCCAGGTACAAGATTCCAGATTCCTTGTCAGTAGAACTTGGATGCTGGATTCCACAAGACAAAATTTCCCGGATTCCGGAATCTAGATTACCTAACATAGGGCAACGATTTGAAGTTTAGTTCTATGCCCTGTTTAACCACAATGAAACAGATCGATATTGGAGGATCTCTGCATGGTTCATGCTGATACCTTTCTTAGTCCCTTGTTTTTAACGCTGTATTTCCTAGCAAACCATTTCTTATTTGGCAATGGCTTTTTCTGTTACATTAAACATTTTTTGGCTGTTCGCCTCTGTAAGCATTGTTCCGAAGCTGTGATGAAAATGTTTTGCACTTCTCTGGTGCTGTGCTAGTTTCGTGCGAGAATTAGGAAATCAGCTGACGAAAACCCCGTCATATAGCCCTGTTGTAAACCATGTACCTTGAGGTATTTCACTTATGAATGGGACGGAGCTGATTCAGCCAAAATAATACCGTTTTATTGTCTTTGTATATAATGGTTTTCATTTCAATGCCGTTCGAGTAGCTATTCTAACAGGTCTTTTTCTTTGCTCTCAAGGTGGTTTGCCAGGTAACATCAAGGACAATTCACCATGGTCAGACAAAAAGGTTTTCTGCAGCGTCGTTACCCCTGAGGGTGGTATAGTGAATGGGAAAGGTATCAGACTAGTTTGCCCTGTAGGAGCTGTTGAACGTCCTGTATCCGTCAGCATAACATTAGAGGATCCTTTCAAGTATTATGGATTTCTATTTCAAAAGGATCTTGAAAAAGACGTCGTTTTCGGTGCACCAACCATCATTCTCCGTCCTAATGGCTATTTCTTCAAGAAACCTGTCACTCTGATGACCAAGTTCAACATTCAGGACTTGAACTGTAGTGACGTTCTTGTTTTGCATGGTACAGAAGCAGGAGTCGGAAAGATCACTTGGGAGGACGTCACTCATAGTGCAAAAATTGATGAGATAAGCCAAGAACTGACCATCGAACTAAGACATTTCTCACGCATTGTAGTCTTGTTAAGGAAGACTAGGATTCGCGCCAAAGACTTTGTGTCCCGGATCAACTTGCTTGCTTTTCATTACAGGTTGTTGGTGTTGTTAAGGAAGAGCGATTGCTTGTCTGAAAAGGTCCTCAGCGAAGCTGATGGGGAACTTGCCCTAATTTTCGTAAGTGAAGATGTCTATCACGAACAGTTTTACAAACTGCAGAATAGTTCAGCTTTGGTCCAGCTAGAGAAGGATCAATTTGTAAAGCTCCATGTAAGTCGTAGTGAAACGCAGGGGAGAAGACGCATTAGTAACAACGAAAACCTTAAAGTGGACATTCATGTTGGGGAAGACTACAAGCTAGCTGACGGCCAGCAGGAAAGTAGACAATTCACTGTTCAGGCTTCTGCTTGGTGGAACGGTGGGAAGGTTGTCAGTCTTTCTCTGAAATCAAAACGAGAGGTCAGAAGTCTGTGTGGAACGATCACCGTGCAGGGAGAAAACGGACACACCAGCACATGGCACTTCAGTGAAGAAGGTGAGTTAGGTTGCTTTAGCATAATCTTCATATTACTGATAATGAAATATTATGTTATAGTCCACAGGCACTTTATCGCCAAAAACAGGTCAACCTGTTAGTAATTAATTGCAATAGAAGGGTTTTTAACGTATTTGGTACAGGAAAATGGCCTTTATAACATATCAAACGTCTCTGCAAATCCGAGTTTGGGCAAGTTAAAATACGGAGGTTTTTTTTATAACCTAATACTTTCGCAGAGTAGAACATGGGAACGAGGCTAGATGTACTGTTTACCTTGTCGCGTGACTTATAAGGCAACATACAGTATAAACTAGCATAGATTCAAAGAGTTCGTCGAAATCACTGCCATGGTACTGTATAAGCTTGTATAAAAGTCAATGACATGTAAGTTGAAAAAGGGTACATGTCAGTTAATAGGTAGCTGCTCCTTTCAGTCAGTAAAAAGTCATCCCTGTACACTCCAGTAAGTCTAGTCGTAAAATGAAACCGAAGTATCAACAATTTAGCCAGGACATGGAAGACCGAAAGGTGCATTGATCACATTCAACAACAACATTCATTCAAGACATGCAAATTAATTAGACTCAACAGGCAACTCGATCACATTCAAGGTCACACATCATATTCAACAAACATATTTCACATTCACTTTCAACACATCGAAAGTAACCAAGTTCAACGAGCATAATCACATTCAAAGCCACTTATCAAATACAACAGTCACATTCACATTCAAACGTGTGAAAATTAGTGATCACATTCAACTAACATTTCAACCACAATTAAGGTCATACATCACTTCACGACGAGTAATCACATTCAAGAATGAAACAAGCACGCTAAACGAAAAACAAGTACGTTATACGTGTTGATGCTTCGTTTAAACGAAACAAGAGCGCTGTGAAACAAGCACGCTCCACACGTATATGCCTCGTTCTTTAAGCCATGAAACGGAACAAGAGCTCTGCGAATCAAGCCCGCTCCACGTGAATATGTTTCGTTCTTTAAGCCGTGAAACCCGGAACAAAAGTATCCTATTTCACAACACTCAATTACTCGCGCTTATTGTTATTAAGGCTTGGGAAAATGGATCGAGCGCCCTTGAGGAAGTGGAAACAGTGAACAGCTTTGTAACCACGGGTGAATCCTAGTAAAAGGAAGAAGAGGAAACGTTCATGTGAGAGACATTGAAGTTTTGTTCTAACAAAATATACAATACTAGCAAAACGTACATTTTCTGTGGGACAAAATGAAATTTACAAAGCAATTGCAAATGCGTTTATAGTTACTGTTCAAAGTCAATTACAAGATATGCTCTAACATTGCACACCAAAAGCCCTGAGATCCCCAGGGATCCGTGGATGGGGAATCCATCCTTGTTTGGAAGGTAACAAAAGTGCCCCAGCCACCCCCTTTACTACTAATCTACACGATTTACTGGCACAACTTTGGGTAAGAGACCATCAATACTTTTTCGGATAAACATCCATGGCTATGATCGTGCACGACCACCCGTGGGATCTCAGAAAACGCAGAACAGGACCCATCAGAGAGAGAGGCAGAAAAACGTAGGGAAACTCCAGAAAAGGGGCTCCACTTGATAGATCTTGCTTAAAGAAATTGACATCACAAGACTGCGGCGACGGGTGGGGCGTAAAATGCGGTTAAAGCGAACCATCCTGGTCTGTCATTGCGTTCGAATCAAGTGCCATCAAGCCACGCGTGTGTCCCTTTGGACCACAAAACTCTTTTTGTACTCTTTGCCATAACTTCGGATGAAGTTTGCAATAAAGGGTTGTCAGACGGCGAGAGGGTGCGTCCACTTCATTTTCTTCTGATGGGAAATACATCAAATGGAGGGCAATATTTAACTTCGTAGTTGTGAAAAATAACTTCTTAATCGCCCTGTTCAAAGACATACTCCTAACCCCTTGTCTTTGCCAAGAGTAGACTACTGCCTGATTGTCAACCGTTCATCTACCCATGCATTCTTTAAAGAGTCGGAGAAGGAAAGAAGGACCTTGTCAAGGGCCAGTGCCTCTTTTGCGGAGATATGAAGCTCCTGCTCTTCCTTGGTCCAGTAGACAGAGGTCTCAACTGTACGATCACTCAAAGTTACTGAACCAGCCCAATCCGAGGCTGAGGCATCTGTTGCTTAGGATATGCGGATATGACGTTCATCTCTCCAGGGAAGTGGGTCATCCCACGTGCGCAGAAAAAGCCCATGTGAGATTTTCCTCCCTCAGTGCCTCATGTAACTTGATAGGTCTGGATGTGCGTATAGCCTTGGATATAGCATTATTCATCTCCCTGGTAAATAGAAGCGCTCCCGGAACCACCACATTTGCCCACCAGACGCTGGAGGCTTTTGAATGAGACTGTTGAACATGCCAGGGTTGTTCAATAAGATCAAGAAACTTCTCCTTCTTTTCAGGAATAAGAAGGGATACCTCTCGAAAGGAGTCGGACAGGAAACCCAAATATGGGACAATCTTACGAGGCATCAGGATGGATTTGGGCAAACGAAGAAAATACCCTAGCTTGATCACAAAATAAGCTACCAAAAAGATAGCTGATTTCATAGCTGGATTCATGGAGAAATTTTTGCGATTTAAAACCCGAAAATGAAGGAAGCAATTTGTTTTCTTCCGACGCTGTCATCGATGGGTGAGTGGAGCCACAGTTGTTGTGATGTTGGAAACTGCCAGTATTAATATAATATTTGCTTTTTCTCGGGCTGGGGTTTTCATTATTTCATTTGGCCTACTGCAAGAGTTATCGTAGCTCTTCTTCGTCGACTTCACCGTAGTCGTTAAGGAAATTTATACCTCTGTGGCCTGTGACATTGGCGATATGTTCTGAACTAACAATCTTTGCTTTCTTCAGCTTCCTGACGGTTGTTTTTCTTGCACAATGATTCGTAAACTTTTTTCTCACTTTCTTTAAGGCTAGTACCAGCTACGGATACTTTCATTTTGTTAGTTACGGTATTTTCGCCTATTGGTTTAGTTTGGACCAGATGTTTAAATTTTCGGTTTCGTTTGCTACTGAGGTAGAAAAAAAAAACATACCATCGCATGGATGTTTTCATAGAGGTCTTCGCTCCACAAAAGACTCAAAGAGAGCAACCGGACGCCTTTCTCCTCCAACAAATACGTACGTGACTTGAAATCCCTGTTGTTATCGTAGAAAACCAAGAGAGGATAAAGGGGACAGAGAAGGCATGCCCAATACACACCCTATTCCATAGGCAATTCGTCTCGAGTTATTTGTAGAATCGGGATAAAGTTACCACGCGCGCTGCGTGGATGTTTAGTGGAGGTTTCGCATGACGAAGCATATTGAAGCGAAATGAGTCGGCGCTCACCTGGGAAAAGGGAATCGCTGGACTCTTTGACAACCCGTGAAATCAGTTTAACTCGAAGTTGTCGTAACGTCATGATCAGTGCCTTAATAAAATGAGAAATTTCGCCGGTCTATTGAAACCGGTCGTTTGTACAATAAAGCAAGTAGGACGCCAAGTGTTATTTTTGTCGAATAATATAAGACTAATAAAAGAATAAATATCAAACCAGAAATTGCTCTCTTCAAATTGTAAATTATAAATGATCCTGAGAGAATATTCAGTGTGTGAAGGATTTCCCTGCTGTACTGTTAGCTCTATACAAGAGAGGAAGGGCGATTCTTTGTTAATTTCCATTTCGCTGACACCACTTTGGTAGAAATCTCTCTTTAGCCGTTTTCGTCGACAAAACGAATAGCAATATCGCTCTCCGCGTCTTCCACCATTTTATTTCAGCATCAATTCGTGAAGGACGCGTGGCTCTGAGCGTGGGTCCTCCACGCGGAACACATTCGCGCTATGTGATTGGCTGTTGTCTAATCTCCCTGGGATCTGTGGTCTTAAAAATAACTCGAGACGAATTACCTATGGAATAGGGTGTGTATGGGGGATACCTTCTCTGTCCCCTTTATCCTCTCTTGAGAAAACTTGTATCCTTCTTCATTTAAATGCTTGAAAAGTGTAGCTGTCATGGTTTGCGTGTGGTTGAGACCGTTTTTGTTCTTAATTTTTTTACTTTAGCGTAGTCTGTTATAAGTAGCTTGTTTTTTAGTTTCTCTGGCTCATTTTCCCGATTTTGTTGACAGCATTTTTCTCTTAGCACCACATTTTCAATACATTTAGCCAGAAAGTCGTACTTTTTACTGTGTTCGGGTTTTTCGAATATTTATTTAACTTCTCTATTGTTGTTTTGCGTACAAAACTAAATCCCGTCGTCGTCTGCTGAAAATCATGGCCATGTTCTTAAATTTTGTTGTTAAAACAGCTCTCATCTGATTGGTTCTTGGTGGTTTCTTTTGTGTTTTCAGCCAATCAGAAACCATTTCTAATTTGCACTCATGTCACAAGTTTTGCTCTCGTGTTACAAGTTTGCACTCGTGTTACAGAAGAAATGCACTCCTTTCTGGGTGTCTGTAAAACGCGGACCGGATACCTGCGGATGGCGGATGCGGATGGGAAAATGCGGATAGAAAAATGCGGATGGAAAAAAATGCGGATAACAAAAAAAGTAAGAAGAAAAAAAAAACCAGAAATGCGGATAAAACAAACAAACAATTAAGGAAAGAAATCTTTCTTTCAAGTAGCTGTGACATGGTTGGACCCTTCCTTCACTTACATACAGAACGTGATGCCAATAGTTGACACAGTTATTTTGTACCCTGAAATTCCTTTCATTAATGTCACAGAAATAAGAACGCTCCGTTCCTCCTCCTTAAATACACGCATGCTTGGTGCACTTCTCCTTTGAGTGTTTAGTTTAAGGCTTGCAGGCAAGGTGAACAGCTCAAAAAATCGGCTAGCATAGGTTCGCTTATTTTGCACAGGCCCCGTTTAATATACTTCCCTTTACCTAATAAGGAGCCAGTGGTCCCTACAACCACTGGCACGGGTGAGAATGCAGAATATTACCAGACCAGCATCCTACAGCGATGTACTTCACGTAGTAGTCTGTCTGTACTTTCGGGAGTGATCGCTATTTTTGAAAACATTACTTTATTTGGAATTTCATGGTTATCACGCGAGGGGGGGGGGGGGGGGGGG
>BOPM01000026.1:741480-755815 GCA_022179025.1 Porites australiensis
AATCAAGGCTTGTGCAGTAGTCAATAGCTCATTGTTTAGCTCAAAGTACTTTTACTTTTACAATGTTAAAGTGGTTGCCAAAGCTTCCAGTAATTTTCCACAATATCACATGATTCTCACCTGTCTCGCCTTATGTAAACCCCTCATACCATTAGTCAGCCACATTTCAGCTTTGTTCTTCAAGCAAGTGCCTACTCGCACTCTTTAAGATTGTATTTTTCTCTCCGTGTACGTATCATGCCGAAACAACGCAAATCTCGAAGCAGCCAACGCACTACGGTTCCGTCTACCACGGCTCAGTCAAATGGCCGAGCAAACTCTGCAGATGTAGTACAAATGACGCAGTACGCACAAATGCCGACCGAAACACTACGTTTACTTTTGTCCCAGCGCCGCCTGGTACAATCAGAGCCACGGCAGCAGCTCATCGCTCGCCTCCAAGCGAACGATTCTCTGGACTCCACATCGCCACCTACCGGCCCAGCGACCATGCCGGATCAGCAGTTGGCCTCCATGATTGCTTCTATCGTGGAGCAAAAACTGGCAACCTTAAACTCCGCGAGCAACTCGCTGTCGAACTCAACATCTGGCGTCGTTCAGCCATCCGCCCAACAATCCGCTCAGCAACATTTTCCAGGCGTTAGGAGCCTCGCACCAGATCCCTCTCTCCCACCGGTCCGCAATGGCGGACAACAACAGATTCCGTCCTCTCTGGATTTCTTGCTGTCCTCCTCTCAGCAAGATTTGAATCTCGGAACACTGGAAGACGCAGCCCTTCTGCACACCAACTACAGAGTCCCTTCTATCGCCAGCCATCTCTCCAACAGCTGCATCGCAGCCATAACAAACGGTGAGTACGTGGACCTTGCTAGCCTTCTTCCTTTTTCGTCTCTACTACGAGACCACGTTACCGCTAATTCCCAGCTTAACCTACAAGTAGGAAACGAGGGCCTTACTATACCCCTCCCATTCCAGGCTAAGCGCCCCAAAATTACTGGGATTGACCGATGGCTCGACGCCTTTGCCATTTACTCGTCTGTACTCCTCTCCTCTTACCCATCCCGGGGGGTGGACCTCTTCGCCTACCAGCAACTGATACGTCAGTCAGCCCGTAAGTTCCCCGGTATGGTATAGTATTTGTACGATATGGAATTTCGCCGAAGGGCCTCTCACAACCTTTCCATTAACTGGGGTCAAAGGGATGTTCAGTTGTACCTAGACACCTTTACTGGCGTGCCAAAAGCCATACTTTGTAAGGCCTGCAGCAGCTCGGATCATGTAACCGATTCCTGCCCCATTTCCCCCAGGTCTACGGACTCTTCAGGGCTTAAACGTGGTGACCTCTGCTTCAACTTCAACAAAGGGGTTCCCTGCGCCCGCACCCCCTGCCCCTACACTCACCAATGCAACAAGCCTGGGTGCACTGCAGCCCACCCAGGAAAGGACCACCCTGACTCCTCAAGCTCTGGACCCACCCAGTCAAAGACTAGCCGCTCAAGCCATTCCACCCGAAGGCGCAATTGAATACCTTTCTAAGCTGTCCCCTACCACCCCTATTGACCTTTCTCAACTTGCCCTTTATTTGCATGATCACCCTGACCGTGCATCCGTTGATGCTGTCCTTACTGGCCTCTCCCAGGGTTTTAAAATTGGTTTCCAGGGTCCTCGGTTTTCTAAGGAATACCCCAACCTCATTTCTGCCCGGCAAAATATATATCGTAAGCATATCGTAAGCACCAATCTCCTGAAAGAGTTACAGCTTGGTCACACTGCTGGCCCATTCGTTTCTCCCCCTTTTCCCAATTTTCAGGTTTATCCCATTGGGGTTGTTCCAAAAAAGCACTCCACAGAGTGGAGAACCATTTTTCACCTTTTCTTAGGGGGTGATGTTCTCTCCTTGCCTGACCTGCAATTATTTGCGGACGCCTCTGGGTCCCATGGGTATGGTGGCTATCTCAATGGGGAATGGTTTCAGGCTACCTGGCTCCCTCAACACCTCCTTAACCCCACCATGGGGATCAGCATTGATTGGCAGGAACTGTTTGCAATTTACATTGCCTGCTACCTCTGGGGTCCTTCCTGGTCAGGCAAACATATTTGTATGAGGTGCGACAACTTGCCAGTTGTCTCCATCATTAACTCCAAACGCTTTAAGTCCCCTAGGATCATGGACCTCGTACGGGCTATTACAATTCTTACCTTAGAACACAACTTTTCCTTTACTGCTAGATATATCCCTGGACTAGATAATTCAGTAGCTGATTCTTTGTCCCGTTTTCAGATGGACCGCTTCCGTCACCTGGCTCCCAACGCCTCACCCTCCCCCTGCGTCATCCCTCCATCAGCGACATCAATTTAACAGCTTCTGTTTATCGCTACTTTGGTGCGTCCCTTGCCCCAGCCACCAACCGTTCTTGTAGTGTCGGTCAAAACCATTTCATTTCCTTCTGCCTTATGCAAGGGTTAATTAGCCCCTCTACGCCCCTTCTCCCCGCATCTGAAATTACCCTGATTTATTTTGTCTCCCATTTAGCCAAAACCGTTTCCTACAATGCCATTAAGCTATACCTGTTTGCCGCTCAAGACCTCCATAGGCAATACAATTTCCCCTTAAAACTCCCAAAAATGTTTAGACTCCAGAAGGTCCTTAATGGGATCAAAGGTTCCCAAACCCCGGTGAAATTAGATCGTTACCCAATTACAATCCAAATCCTGCAGTCTATTTTCAACTCTTACCAACCGCACTTGAGTTGGGACCTTAATTACATTATGCTCTGGGCAGCCTTCACCTTAGCCTTTTTCGGTTTTTTACGTTCAAGCGAATTTACCTGCAATGACAAAGTCTTTGACCCAGAAACTCACCTTTGCCTTAAGGATGTCACCTTTGTCCCTAACATTGAATCCCCCAATTACATATGCTAGTCCTGATTAAACGGTCCAAAACAGATCGCTTCCGCAATGGTTGTACCCTAACCCTAGCAAGGTCCACTACCTCCATCTGTGCTGTTATGGCTATGAAAGATTATGTGTTACAATGCCAACCATAATCAGCAGGCCCCCTGTTCACCTTTACTAGTGGCAAGTGGCTCACCCGAACTTCTCTTACTCATGAACTCCGTGACGTCCTGCAGCAATGCGGCATACAACCTCAACACTATTTATCACATAGCTTCCGTATTGGCGCCGCGACTGCTGCAGCTGCTGCAGGGATTCCTGCCTGGTTAATCAAGGTATTGGGCCGCTAGTCTTCTGACTGTTGTGAACGTTACATAAGAACTCCTCAAGAAACACTGCTAGCTATCCCTAAACAACTGTCAATGAACTGCAGTAATAATTGTAGGTTTGACCGTTCTTTGTTGTCTACCTGATGACTATTATTATGATTACTACGTACTCTTAAATATGTTTTCTTACTATTTTAATCAGTAAGGCTGTTGAGTTTTTCTCCCTATCCTAGACCTCCATTTTAAACTACCTGTGCAAACCAAACAAGGTGAAACGGTTTTTTCGACCCCTCTAAGGGTTGTCCATGCCAATATTGTATATTATTTCTTCCCCATGTAGCAGTTGGTATCCCAGCCAACGTCCTCACAATTTACTGTGGGGTGATTGTGTTCCCCCATTCTTGACCAGAATATCTTGGGCTCACACAATCGTGGCAGGGAAGTGCCAACAACATTTATCATATTGCTTAAGATTAATTTTCTTAAAAAAGTCGTCAGTGGCAATTCTCCGATGCAAGAACTTAAAATGAAAGGTTCTTAATTTGGTAGATACCGCACAGTTGAAAGCGATTGTGTATGCTTTCTTCCAATCAATATCCCTTACATTTTCAACTTGAAGGTCTCTAAGCCACTTCTCTTGGCTTCCGATGGGTGTAGAAGTTCTTTTCTTTAGTAGCGACTAATAAATAAAATTATTAACTTCACTTAGATCAGTTATGGTTGGTGTTAGATCAGTTATGGTTTAATTATAAATAATGCCAAGACGCAAGCCCTTCCGATCGGTCCTTGCCATTACGATTTCGACTTAACTTCGAATAGTTCTGGCGTTACCAAACTTCCCTCTATTAGAATCTTGGATCTTGAAATTGGTTAGGGATGCAAATTTTAAACGGTACGAGCTGTAAGGGTGTAAAGCATGCAAAATGGCGCCCCTGTAACTTGGATACAAGTGGTATTGACCGGCTGGATTACCGTGGACGCCATCCGGTAAAGACTGATGGGTCCAGCAAAAAACTTGAGGAATCGAATCTAAAACCACCTCCGAATAATGTTTTAGGAGCAGCGCTTGGCGGGCGAACAATGGAGCCTCAGAGGAAGACGCGCCACGAGGTATGACGTGGCAAACGCCAACTACACGAACAGAATAACTGTCCGAAAGCAAACGCACCAAGTCCTCGATTTCGGAGCCGACTACCTCGGGGCTCAGGTTGACGAGATCGTTAGTACCAACCTCAAGGATCACGATATAGAGCGCTAAGTCTTGCACAACCGAGAGATCAAAAACTGTGAGCTTCGCGACAGTGCGCCCACCAACGCTATGTAAATAAACAGAGGCCGTACCGCAAAGTTTGAATTTTGGATCGGCACGGGGATAGAAATTCGCTCGAAGGTCGCACTGTAACCGCTTCAAAAAAGAGTGGCTCAAAATCAGAACTCGAGTGACAGAACACGAGGATGCCAGGAAAGCCTAAATTTAAACTATGATAGCGTGGTATTTGACTTGGAAACAAATGTGACCCTCCACAGGACTTTAATGCTAAAGGTGAAAGCACGCGCACGACACGCTTTCACTTTAAAACAAAAGAATTTATTTTAACACGCTTTAGCACGCCTGCAATCTTGCCTCATTAGCAATTTCTTTTGTTTCAGAGGACACGCTTGAGACAATTAAGCGTGAGCAAGTCGAACAAAAGAGCGTGTTAAAGTTTTCAAACAAAAGCTCCGTGCGAAAAAGCACAACACGCTTTCAGTGTGCGCAAAAGCACGCAAGGCGTGTTATCTATAAGCTAAATAAATTTCCTCTACAAAAAGGAACCGTAAATGATTATGAACGGCACCCTTTTTTGGTAACTATCGAGAAAGAAAAAGTTATACCTCAGCGATCGCAGCGATAGTATCTGATTGAAAAAACGTTGTCGCTTGAAAAGTATAAACAGTGAACGGTGTGACCTACTGGATTTATGGGTAGAACTATATTAGCATTGCAAAATCAAAGTTCTTTCCAGAAATGTTTACTGACGAAGCTGTGCAAAGGTTATCTTAACTTTCCTTAATTTAAAACACATTTGCAATTTTCTCAGAAACAGTGATCTTTCGGACTTAAGACACTTTCTTGCCGATCGCAGCAATCGCGATCAAATATAATAGAAATCATCAAGTGCCAGGATCACTAAATTCTATTTATTTTTTAGCGATTGCAAGGATCGTAGTGATCAAATAAAAACCAGCCTGCTTTTCTAGATGTACCAAAATTCCAAAACGTTTCCAACGTTGCTTAATTGATCCGGCCGACAATAACACAAAAAGCGAAACATCAGTTAATTAATGACTGTTTCACCGCTTTTTGAATAGTAAGCAAAAAATGTATTTTTTAACAGAATTCCGAAATTGTATGGTGCTTTTTTGTTTGATTCTTTGTTTTTGCCACGATAATACGGCGTGTTTAGAGTACTAAAGTTCGATCCGAGAATTAAATCTCTGTCAGTCACACACTGAGAAAAGAGAAAAAGAACTAAATTAAAAGTAGTCCGCGTGAAATTCTTGAAGGCAATCATTTGTTCCATAAAGTTCGGTCATTGAATTAATTCATCGAGCTCGATCTAAAGGGGTGACGGTCAAGCTACTCGAAAGTGATGTCGTTTGAAGTTATGTCGTCCAAAACCTGATAATATGAGTTTTGTCGCCCAAAATTCAAAGAAAAGTCGCCCGCAATCCTCCCTCATTCTACAGTGTTTTTAGTTTACAGATTCTTGTTTTTTTCGTCCTGTGAAGAACGAGATATAGTACACGTTTACAGCGCTTGATTCGTCTTAGCATAGCGTAACGAGATATCTTTACATAAATTATGATTGATAGCGCTTCGTTCGTCAGGGGCACCTGACGGCGATTTCCTCCTAAATGCATCCTAGCATCCTAGGACAACTTCAGTCTTTTCGAAATTACAAGGGCTTCAGCATTATTTTCCCGAAAAATTTAGCTTCCAATTGAAAGTTTTAGGAAAGTGAGAATTTTATCGTATTTTCGGTTCCGAAAATTTTAGGATTCCTTAATTCTCTACGAAAAATAGCTTAACTGGGGAATGAAATGGAAAAAATTAAACTTCAGAAAATCGTAAGGAATTTATTAGATAACCTTCGAAAATTGTACATGCATGGAACGGTCATCTAGAAATGTTTAGCCTTCCTCAACCTATAGAAAATTCTGGGCAGTTTTTGTTTCTCCGGTTTAATTACCTTCGTTCGTCTCAGCATGGCTTAAAGAAATATATTAAACTAATTTATTCAACTTCATTTCTCTGTGCATTACTGCTAATAAATATTCCGGTGGCATAACTATAATTTTCAGGCGACATAACTTCAGTGCCTCGCATGCGATAGCAGGCCTCTTTGCGATTCTGGTCAACAACCGACAGCCGGAGGAATTGGTCTACACTGATCTCGCGTTAATTCCAGGCTAGACCACCATTAAGTCGTGATTTTCAAATGGACACGGTTACTATCAAATTCCAAAACAGTCTCAATTGGTATATTTGATTCACTTCGACCAGTTATCAATGCTGATTAAATCCGCTGAAAACCCAAGCCATTTTTATCATCTTAGCGGTTTTAGTAATCAAGCATGTTCAGCGTGTCTTACCCAAATTGCACTCTAACCGTGCCGTGCTATAATTCGCACACTTACCGTGACATATGGCACGCTACAAAAAAACAAAAGGTCTAGCGTGTTAAATTTGCCAAAACAAAGGCAAGTGTGTCCGTCTTTGTTTTTTCAATTTAATATGCGCATATCCGTGATCTACGGCACGCTAAGCGTGTCGTGCAAGCGTGTCGTGCGCGTGCTTTCACCTTTAGCATCAAATTCCTGTGGAGGGTCACAAATAGCGGAGGCTAACGTGCAAAGAGAAACCAACAGCGACCGCGTAGCAATAAGACCAACAAAAGAGGGATTTCAAGGAAAGACTTACCTTTGCTAAGACGAGCGGTTAAAATTTTGACCTTTTAGCTGCGAGTAACCAGAGCGAGTGACAGTACGCATTGATGCATCGACTCCACGTGCGACTAAACTCTAGAGGGGGGAAGCAATTGGTCAAGTCGCACAATACCCCGAGCAATTACACGGATAATGTCACGCAATAACAATCAAGTTACTATAGGCGGAAGGGAAAAGCATAAAAATCCTATTCGCAATCAAATATTCCATTTAATTTACCCAGTGGCTAAATTTTGCGTTAGCGAATAAACTTCTGAGTAACCAGTTGACGAAATAGTTAGAGATTGTTTTATTGAGTGGAATACTAGTGAAATGAGTGTATTTCGGCAATTTGACATTTCTGATGGAAGTAAAGCCTAATGATGTTAAGGTATCATTCTTAACATTGAATGATGCACAATTTTATTAGATGTTAGAAAATGAGGTGATTTGTTAAAATCGTTTGAACAAACTAATCTCGTGAACAATATGCGTTCTTTCACGTACAAATTTTAAAAGGGGCAAAGTCCAACATCTTCACATGCAAATTGTGTGCATGAGTTATTTTTGAGCTATTTTGGAATAATGGCTCATATGTCAGTGGTGTGAGCGTATGTATCTTTGTGGCGTTGTCTGTTCGGAAATGTGTGTTGCCGGGGCCAATAAGGTTGATGATACTATGAGTTGATGTTTAGGAACCAATGCGATTTTGGCTTCTAAACATGACGTTGCTGCGCTAAAGGTCAAACAAGGGCACTTTGAGACCGCCATCTTAATTCTTCACAATTTTGTCGTCTTTTGTCTCAGCTAAAGGTGTTTAGAAGCATAACCGATTTAAATATCTTCGTGATTCATTTACTTCGAGTACAGTGATGCAGCTGTCTTGCTGCTCAAGACATTTATGACCTTATTCGGCTATCTCGAACGGCACATCGTACGTGAATTGCGTTTCACTTGCTTCAAAGTGAAGTGTAAAAATCATATTTTTCTACAAATGATATGTTTATAATTGGTATTTAGATATTGACTTTAACTTGGATGTATGTGGCGTAATTGTGTTTTTAGAAGTTTGAACAAGAGCTGATTTTTGAAGCTGTACCGAGTAAATAAATTCCGTAAACACGCTTTATATCTGTCTCGTACAAAGTTCAACAGACCTTTAAATTCATGTTCCGGCAACTTAAGTGCAATCATATCTTATACATGTTTGCTGTCACAAAAGTAATTAAAAGGTATTTAATTTACCTAGTGGCTAAGTAAAGACGCGTAACGTTTGCGTCAGCGAATAAACTTGGAAGTAGCGAGTTGACGAAATAATTAGAGATTAAGATGAGCAGAAATCAGTATTTCGTCAATTTGACTGGCAATTTGCTTAAAGTCTGTTGGAAGAAAGTAATGATGTTAGGGTATCAATCTTAACACTAAATGATGCATAAGTTTATTGCAGATGTTAAAAAAGGAGGTGATTTGTTAAAATCGCTTGAGCAAAGTCATCTCGTAAACAATACGAGACTGTGTGACTGTACATCTCCTGCAGACTGGCTTTTTACAGTAGTGAAAGTAACTTGAATGTATGAAGACCTGTTTCGTTTTGTAACCAATGCCTTAAGTAAAGACTCTTGTCTTTTAAGCAACATCTTTTAAAACATGAAGAATTTAAAAGTCGTCAGAGTTAAAGAATGTTTCATTGAGTAGAATCGCACGTGCAACAATCTACCACCATGATAAAAATCCTGATATTTCGTAGTTATTCGATATTCGAGGAGCCACATTTTCTTAAGAAACTCTGAAGAAACGGTCGAGTTTTCCTTCTAATCAACTTTTGGTGAGTCGATATTTATTGTACTTTAACAATTTATTTGTTGTTTAACTTGAACCAGATGTAACAGGGAAAGAAAAAGGAAAGTGAATATATAGAATGAGGAACGACTCAGCTGAGCGTTCCGCGTTATCATTCATATACAGCAATACCCAATTTCGCACACACAAAAAAACCGTCTATCTTTTGGAAGGAAAAGATAAATTCATCATTCTTGGTTACACTGAAGCATTCAAAATATCTCATGCACGTTAAACGTGCCTATGTTTGATAGCATGCTCTTGGGCTCGAGAAAAATGGCTCGATTTCTGGCATTAAAATAACGCAATAATAGCAACTTCCGGTTTCTCGTTTTAAAAAATTTGTTGCTATAGGAAAGGGGGACTTAGCGGTGGCTTCTGTTTGGAGATGTTCCCATGCTTGAATCTTTGGAGATTTTTAGTATGTTCATTTACAGGTTAAATCTAACTGTTAAAAAACGAAAAAGCCTCTGTTGCAATTAGTAACAGATCAGATTTCAAAATGCCTGGACTAGTAATGTATTTGATAACTATGATAGTTACTTTAATTTGTTGTTGGCTGAGTAGACCAGTTATAGAACGGCATTATTTTTGCCGTGTTCCGCATCCGATTTCAAAAGCGCTCTCTTGATGGTAGGCGTTGAGAGGGGAAAGGGCTTGTTTTGCATTTAGCACCTCATTAAGGCGGAATAGCCCCCAATTGCAGGCCCTTCACGTTTACATGCAGTCTGCAATCTGAATAAGCGAATACTTTTCTAAAGAGAATGGGGAGCAGAATCCCGTAGTTCCCGAGCCGAACGTGACGGTCATAATAAAATATTATAGCTATTTCATATTTTCATAAAGACATAAAGACATCCAAGTGCAAATCAATTAGCTTCCGTATATACATTTCTGTTTTTCCTCTTATTTCAGATCTACGTGGCTATGTAAGAAGCTTGCTTGGTGTAGAAGATGCCGTTTTTAATCTGATTCCCGTCGCTAGGTCGCTTGAAATGTCTGAAGAGGTAATGAATCAAGTCGTAAAGTGCTGGAACGACGAGGACGAACAACTGAACATAATTTTGAACCACTGGTCAGGGGTGAATAATGCAGCAGAAAATCTTGACGTTCTTAGAACAAGCCTTGAGAAGTTAAAACAAGGTCTGTTTTATAAAGTTTTAGTCCCAATTTAAGCCTTAAATTTTTAACCCCTAATTCAGTTGCCCTCTTGCTACACATTAGGCAGATTTAGAAATGACAACGCGACTGGCAGCGACGACGGCGCGGGCGCAGATCTAAAAACGAGCTTGACCAATGGCAGAGCGGGAAATTAAGCATTGGAAGTCGCGTTGACAGTCCTTTCTGCGCGCCTTCTCGTTCCCATTTGCCGTCACGTCGTCATTTGTCAATCTGTCCTTTAAGGTGACTCGACCCAGTTTTTTTTTTTTGGGGGGGGGGTACCATCCTACTTTGAAGCTCTCTGGTATCCCCACCTTTACTTTTATCGTAAGTCTAACACATAGAATGGATAACATATAGATCAATCTACAATATAACATAAAATTTTTGGCGATCGGAGTAAATGTCACGTGGTTATAATGCCACGCCCCTTTGAGGTCTGAGTCGAAAATCTACTGTTGCCGGTATTTTTTCGTGAAAATCTCTCGGCTACACATAGTGCGCATTAGTGCATTGCGCTGAACAGAGTTTCACCACAATTGCAAAGACCCAATTCGAGAAATTCAGCGGTTTCCAAATTTAGGTCATAATTTATGCGAAAATGATAAGGAAACTTTACACGATTATATCTAATAAACTATGAGATTCATCCCTCTATTTCTGGTATCGTTATAACAGATGGGTCCTTGCAAGTCAGCAAAACGCTTTAGGACCTTGTTAATGCGCGCAATTTCGAGCAAAGCAAACATATAGAAATTATAGTTTTCGCCATTTGTTGACGTTTGTCAGTGTTTAAGAGTCCTTCTCACGAAAAAAGCATTTTCTTAAAAATTCGTAGTTTTTTTTTCCTTCAAATTTTTTCAGGGCCACAATTGATTAACTAACTACCCGGACTCTGAATTTCATGGTCGTTGAAAAACTGTGACATTATCTTCTATAAGCCCACGCTTGAGTAAACATTGAAGATTTTTAGCGTTTTGGCTGAGTTTGTGCTTCGTGAGTTGTCTATTGTTTCTAGTCAGACAGTCATGATACAGCATTCTTGTTCAGCACGCGTGCAATGACCCCGCTTGGTTGACTTCCGAACTGGGTCGAGTCACCTTAAGTAATTCTCCACGAGAACTTATGCAAAAGTTATAAAGTTATTATCATTAACTTCCAATGAAATACAGATTATATTAAGGTGGCTCTGTCATTAATATTAGAGCATTTAGCTGTGACAAATTTTCCGTCAAAACGTTTTAGTTTTTAGAGCGATGGCTGCGAAACTTTGCAAAGAACAACAGATATCATTCGGCAATAGTGCGAAATATTCCGATTTCATTGATGGTAAATATTTCTTGAGAAATTAGCGCTTAAAAGGACCCTAGTGTTCAAAGAAAATCGCGCCTAGTAAAAAATTTTGCTGATATTTTTTACTACAATTTCTGGTATCCTCGGCTTTCATTGACATAATAAATACGCCGGAGAAATTTCAGTAAAATCGTTGGAGCAGAAGTCCGCAACTAAAAGTCGCTCAAAATTAAGCTGTGAAATTGTTTTGGAATTTCAAAAATAAATTACTACCAGGTAGAAGGAGCCACCAGTTCGAATTTTCGGGACAAGTAAATTCAATGTTTGCTAAAAATGAAAACAAAATGCTGATTGCCTATCGTGTTATTCTTTAAAAGGTACTTTTTAGTTGTAGGAGCACTATAAATTGCTCCAAATCTTGCTTCTACTGACTATAGACTGTTTAATTTTTATTATTATTCATTCAAAATATTTCCCCGATTCGGATTGGTCAAAAGCACACGTTTAATTCACCATAACCAGTTACTGATGACCAAATTTGGAAGAATTTTGTGTTTAACGAGGAAATGACGTCAAAAATGCGGCGTTCGTGCAGGTTAAGGCACTGTTAACCGAGAAGACCTGGGGACGAGGTTGAGTTGTTTTGATTCTGGAAACAAAAATGGCGGACATTTCACTCGTTTTAAGAGTAAGAACTGGGCGAAAAAATAGCTAAAAACATGGCAAGAACAGCAAGAAGACAACTGGAAGGGCGACATCTGCTATTTGGAGAATATTTGCGGAGCTGAACAACCTAAACGTGCACTATCGAAGATGAAATTAACGTCGATGGATCGATGGAGGGAAGCATGTTTTAGCTATATTTTTAAACTAGGAATTATTTTGAATGAATAATAAAACAATTATTGAGTTCGGCTTTCGTATTATATGAAGAATTATGGAGATCTCGGAGGGTGTTATCTGCCTCGACCTACGGCCTCGACGGATAACACCCTGTCCTCGATCTCCATAATTCTTCATAAGATACTCAGCCTCATTCATTAATGCTAAATATTCGGTAGTTACAAACACTGTCAGCGTTAGTTGTGTTCTTGTAAAGTTATTCCCGATATTTCCACACGGGCCACTGTAATACCTTGTGAAAGAAGGTTGGTAAAGTGCTACTGTCTTGGAAAGTGTCAAAGTCACCTTTGTTTTAAACAATGTTAGAAATTTTATCCTTGTTGATTTACTATTATACGACTTGCATTTATACAGACCACACAAGTTATATAGTAACAGAAAGGGGTCAGATGCATATAAGGAATTTACGAGAATTTGCAACCAAGAATGCTGACGCCGGTTTCTTTCGCAGTCTTTGCACATCTGTGCTAAGAGACTTGTGCATCGAAATGGAAAGCTCTGCTGAAGGTGTGGAAAGAGCGGCCTCTTCTACAGACAATGCAGATTATTTTTTAGTCAACCATTCCCTTGATAATCATCTATCAACTGAGAATCGAAGACCTGTACCAGAAGATGTGGCGTTGAAGTATAGACAACTGTGTTCACTGTCTAATGAACCCTGTCTTAAAACTCTCCTGGCCATCACCCCGTACCTTATTCAAAACATCAAGGAAATCTATGTGGACTGCAAAAGTACGGAGCCACAAAATGGTTTAAGGGGTCTGTCAAATGACAAAATAGATACTTTTGTGTCAAACGTCCAAAAGGCGGAGCAAGAGGAAAATTTCGATGGTCTTGTTTGGGAGATGTGCCATATTCTAGAGAAACTGTGCTTAAAGAATGTTAAGGATCAAACCACTTCAGAAATTAAAGAGATGAGCGAAAGTATGGAAATTCGTCAAATGCTTAAGCCTTTGAAGCGGTTTTTTCAGCACAGCCGACAAGACATCAGGTTGTACAAGAGATTATACCTGTTTTCTCGTCACCTAAGGGATACAATGACCAGGCCCGCAAGGAGAGATCAGAGTTATGTATATCCCCTTCATGATGTTCGCAACATGTTGCTGAGCCTAATTCGTTTCGCCAAGTATAATCCATCCAAAATTGTAAGATTTGAGCTGACTGACACAAGAAATTTGCCTCTGGCTTGTTACCACGAAAACGTTACATATGACAAGCGCGGAAAAATATACTGTCAGCGGTTCCGCGTCAGAAAAACGTCCGAGGACGTTCTTCAACTTTGTGCGATCGCCCGTGTGCACATCGATGGACAAACGTGTGAGAAAGGAGCTTTCCAGTCAGAGATCGTGCTGAATGCTTCCGGCGAGGAAGCGTTCAACAGATGCAAGAGCGATCACGCCGACGTCGCTGTCATCAGGCTGGAGGACAAAAGTTCGGCAAATTTGCGCGTGGTCCTTTGTTCAACCCAAAACGAGAAGCTGCTTGCGTTTCAAGAAGCCCTAAAAAGAGAGCTGCATGAAGACTCTCATGACTTCAGCAAGTCGGAGATCACTCGGAGTCGCCTAAAAATGTGTTCTATTGAAACCACGGTGGGAGCAGCTTTAAGTCTGTCTCTTGTGTACAAATGGGGATCCGAGGCAGTTATCCTTGACAGCAAGGACTTCGTGGCTTTTGCCGATTGCTCCGCTGGTGGCGCTTGTACTCCAGAAATAAGACTTGCAGGTAGGATTACGTTGTCTGTTTATTTACAAACAGGTGATTTGAGTTTGGATCACTCGGTTGCTTCCTTTTCTTTCTTCAAAATAATGGTAGCAGGTGCTGCTTGATATGTAAGAGTTTAAAAACGCATGCATGGCGATACTTTAGGGTCTGAATGGGGGTTGGGGGGGGGGGGGGGGGGGGGGGGTCCCCCTTGGGGGGTTGGTGGAAAATTTTTTGTTTTTGGG
>BOPM01000026.1:756290-769691 GCA_022179025.1 Porites australiensis
TGGGGGGGAGGGGGGGGTGGGGGGGGGGGGGGGGGGCGTTGGGTATCCGCCTGTCGGTTGTCGGTTAAAATTTTTGATCTTTGTCGGTTGTCGGTAAATCTCAGTTAATAAGTAAAAATGCTTGTTAATTATTAATATTTGTTATGTATTTAACTCTGGTTTGTTTATTCAACGTGATCACTTATGTCACCTTTGTTTGTCGATAATCACTAAACCTTTTATTCTAAATGCGAACTTGGTTTCGCTTTTGATTACAGGGCACAATAAAAAGTAGTCAAGAGAGGTTTTTTCTTATAATTGGGCACAAAGAAAACGCCCACTTTAAAGTTTTGGATACGTAAATTATTTTAATGAAACTGCGTGTTGACCTTTAAATATTGTGGCTCTAACAAGCATGTTCTTTGCCATGATTTTCCCTTCTTGTAAGCCCAGTGGCAGTCTATTTGACCGCTTCGAGCACCTTCCACCCCTGCAACTCACTAACCTCCGGAATAGATACACTAGCACATATTTTCATCAGGCTAGGCTTAACATATGTATTGTCATGACGAAGGGTTCCAAAATGATCATTTAACCTTGTCAGTAACTTGTTACTAACAACTACCTATTATTTCCTGATGCCATACCCTACGGCATTGGAGGGATCACGCGGAAATTCCCACGGGCGTGGTTACCAAAAAACTATCACTCTCGTCTAACTTATGGCCTAAGTCTTGGAAGAGGGCTAATATTAACCCCCTCAAGATTGATGTGCCCAAAGAAACGGCGATTAGCGTGGTATTAACATAACGCCGGTTATTGCGAGAGTGTTTGAAAAGTTGGTTTATCTTTTCGACGCCAAAGAGTCGTTCGAGAATAGTCTTGCGTCTTCGCAGTTAGAGACTGAGGCAGTTGCACTAATGCTTTATTGACTATTCAGCACAGATCAGAGTTCTTAGTTTTCTTGATAATGCTGCTTGCAAAGGGGTTAGACTCTTCAGTATGGACTTTAATAAGGCCTTCGATATGGTGAAGCATGTCTTAAGCTTAAGAGTCTTGCTCTCAATCCTTATATTCAGAATTGGTATCTTAGTTTTCTTTCTGATAGGCAACAAAGAGTTGTATATAATAGCAGCTTCGTTGGAGAATGGAAAGATGTCAGTAAGGGTGCCACCCACGGGTCTGTCAGCGGGCCTTATTTATTCAATGTTTTCCTGAATGATCTTAATATTCAGGTAGAAGGTGTTGACATACTTTTTAAATATGCCGATGACACGAATATTGTAATCCCGTTGTGGAAAGATGGAGTTGATCATGTCACCGGAAGTGGTTGACAATTTTTTACGTTGGTCTGAAAAAACTCCATGTCATGTAATCCAGGAAAGTGCAAAGAACTCACCGTGCGTAAAAAAGGGTTTGTAGGTGAACTGTGTAAAATACATAACATTCCGCAATGCAGCCAGCTTGAACTATTAGGTGTGATATTCCAGTACAATTGTAAATACGCTCGTCACGTGCGTGAAAAGCTTGTAAAGGATAATAAGTGCTTGCACGTAACAATAACTCTTCGGCAAGAGGGGTACAATCAGGAAGAGCTGGATTATCTGTTACAATCAATTGTTTTGCCTAATTTTTTGTATGGTTTATCGGTGTACTGAGCCTCCTCTTCTGATCTTAACAACGTACAGCATTTTTAGGTAGGTGCTATAAACGCAGGTATATATCGAGGAAATTAAATATAAGGGAGCTGCTTGAAAGATCTGATTGCCGTATATTCAGAAAGGCATTGAGGACAAATTCGCCTCTTGTGAAGATTTTACCAGAAAGGAATTTCACCAATTACGCGCTAAGTAAACCATACTTTATCATCCTGTAGTGGCAATAGAACGCTTCTACGAAAATAATGCACTCTTGAGCCTTGAGGATAAAAAAACGCGAATAAATACTAGTATAAAAGTAAATTAATAAACCAGCCTTAGGCGATCGTTTTCAGCTTGTAGTATCTATCCAACTGAGAGACCGCATACTATAAACATATCTCAGAAAACACCAAGTGTTTCGGAGCACTAATTGGGAGAGTACAAAAAACGATAAGCTATTCGGCAAATGTCTACCAATGTAAACCTCACCTTTTTTTCTCTCTCGTTAAAAAGGGAAAAAATCTGATATATAATTTTCCTAAGTATGTAGATGGACAATAACAAAGTGTTTTATAATGGGTGTATACATTTGCTTAGCTTAACCAAATATACTTAAAAAAGGTCACCTTTAATTTGTTTTAAATCGCGTGCGTATCACCTCATTACGATGCAAATTCCTGCGGCAGTCGTCGCATTTGCAAATGTTTATTATTTTACCATGCACCACAACGCTAGCCTCCCCGCAGAAGTCCTTTGGGGTTCGTTTGTCACGCATTCAAAATGAATGCGTGACAAACGAACCCCAAAGGACGTCTGCGGGGAGGCTATACCACAACGCTTCCCAAGTACTCTTCCCTTTAAAATTCTTATGAAACCAAACTTGCACCTCCCACTTCAGTCTAGCTGCATAGGTCTGTAAAGACGACTTGACAGTGTGGGGCTTCTTTTGGCTTTAGACCACTAATAATACCCGATGTTTTGAATCACCAAATCGGTCTTTTACCTTTGGAGTTCCAGTCTACATAAGAGATGGGTAGCGGGTATGTGTAACTCATCTCCGTTGTTTGCTCCTTAAACTCATCCCAGCATTCGTCACAGTTTTCCTTATAAACGTAACGTACACTTCATTACACGGCTATGAGTCATGCTTTTATCGTAGAAATGCACCTGGCATTTTGGCCTCTCTCTTTTTCTAGGTTTGAACAATCCACTGATAGCTGAGGATTCAACTGCTCTCGCACTGGCTTCTGCTGATGACAACTTTGCCTTGGCGTCCTTTGATCAATTACAGAAACATGGCCGAATACAGTGCGAAAAAATCGGTAATGCTAAAGTTCCTAGTAGATATTTGCTAGCTCACATAAAGTATTTTCTAAGGCTAAATTCTGCTACTGGGTGAAAGTTTGAAACGTATTTGTGATGAGGGAATTACTTTCCTGACCTACTTGTCGTAATCCCAAGAGGCTCTGCCGGTTGTAGGGAGAGATACTGAAATCCGAAGTGTAGGGATAGATTTTAAAGTTTAAACACTGATTTTTCCTAAAAGTCAGAAAATTCGTTAAGTACCCGAATGTGTTCTTAAGGGTAATTTTTCCACAGCAGCTGGTACGAACATGTAGTAGTATTCAGTTAGCCAGTCATTAGGATGTGACTTCTTCGTTTGTTGATGTTTCAGAGTATCATTTACACCAGACAGTCAACCAAGTGACAAACCCGCGCACCTGTGTGGTAGGCAACCAAGCTACTGTGAATGATCAGATGCCTAGTCAACGGTTAGCACTTCCTTAATTAGCTGCAAAAGCACAAGTGTCAGTATCATTCAGCTTAACGCGAAGCGCTCATGTGGTGCTTATGGCTGGAAGTATCTTAAGGCCAATTAGGCGACAAATGTTCGCGTAAGGCTAAAGAAGGACACGAAAAAGGTTGAACAGGGGTCTGGGGATTTTCTAACGGTTTGCTCAAATTTTGGTCGATGAATTTGCATCAGTCTCTCTATGTTTTACGTCCATCAAAATTCTTGAGTAATTTACACGAACACCTCGAAGAATTCCCGCAATATTAGGTCTGTGCTTGTATCATGTGAGTTAGTTTACCTTGATTCTACCATTGTATTTAGAGTTCTTCCAGAGGGGGTGAATTGCTCTCCCAAGAGATCCATCACTGAAGGAAGGAGATCCTCACCAGAACCAGAAGATTCTTAAAACAGATCATGAAGGTGGAAGATTCAGGTCTTACCTATTGCTTGTATAAGAAACAAAGAAGATAACATAGCATTGCCTCCTGAAAGCTGCTGGCTTAGATTTTCATATGGTACTAATGATATGATACAGTTACTTGAAAATGTGTAGTGTGGTGCAGTGACAAGAGAGCGCTGTTCTTGACATATGTAACAAGTTGGTGATAGTACATTTAGTTGTATAGCTTTTGTGAGCCAAACTGATCATGATTAGCCGTTTGGAGTAAGCACGCAGAATAGAAGAACGCGAAATATTCTGTTACCTTGTTTAGGTGAGACCCATTCTTTTTTACGTGAAAGTAAAAGAAAAACGCACGCTGTTTATTCTCTCCTAAAAGTGAAATTACCCAACTATCCCCCGAAGGGGAGGTGAGTAGTGGTGTACCGAGACGCGAAACGTCGAGGTATATATCTGGCGCTGTCCACCGACCCTGAGAGGGATAGTTGTTTTAGTATTTACCAAATCAGTTGGATGAATATGAAAAAGGTAACTTTTTGTAAATTAAAAACGTCACTTAGTAGGGACTTTGTTCACAATTTACAAACATTTCGGGGATCATTTTGTCAATTGCATTTTTACGATTTTGCTGCCTGTTGATTCAGCATGAAAACAATTTTCTACCTACCAGTAAACACCGACAAGCCGAAGTTCGTCGCTTTCTTGGTATTTGTCCTGGCAATTGTTTTTACGACTGGTTCATTTATCACTCAAATTTCGTATTCCTAAAATGTCTCGAAACGAAACGCCATCTTGGCCTCGGTCGCAAGACAGTGAATAGCCAAGGATATTCCGAGTTACGGTAGCCAATCAAAACGCGCGCGAAAATTGCTATTCACTGATTTGGTAAAGAATAATTCTTGTTAAAATACGGTTACTTTCTTTGCTGGAGTCGCCGTGTGATTTTGCTAAAAGGTGCCCGCTAAGTTTTCGTTTGAACACGGGCATCGCCCGTGTTCAAGCCAGCGTAGCCGGAAAAAAATAGGGGGGTTTCTGTCTTGCTAGGTGTCAGCAGAGAGCCCAGGGCCAGACCTATCCGTGGGGGTAGGGGGGGGGAGATTTTGTCACTTTGATTAGAGTTTCATGTCAGAAAGCAGTGCAAAATCAGATAATTTTTCCTTCGGCCTAGGCCAGCCAAATCAATGCGGTGACTCATAATCATAACACTACTAGCGGGTCTTGGGGGAAATGATTGACTAGTCATAAGCTTCATGGGTGGGGAGTGTGACTAGTTGCTCCTTGGACTTGGCTGTCCTGAGACTCAGTACAGGCACCTTGTATGAAATCCACGCAGATATATATACCTGGAGTTATGAAAACCAGGTTAGCAAACATTTTGTAATTTTTCTAAACTTTCCCTGTCTAATAGCTTGTTTACTGTGTTGTTTGCTTATGTCGTTTTTTTTTTTTGCTTGTTTTGTGGTTAGGGATTTGTGTAGAAGTGGATGTAGACAGTATTACTATCTTACCCCCACCCCGCTCCCTATTTTTTCCCTACCCACAATTCTTTAACACAAGTGACAGTGATTTGAAATCAGTGCGCGCCTAAAGCTGGTTTCGGTGCCGTTTAGCAGTTTAGTTTTAGATATTGGTCACCTTGAGAAACGTTTCCCGGAGAGCATCATGTAAAGCTCTGAGATGAAACAAAGTTATTACGATTCGCAGAGTCTGCATCGTCCGATATCGTATTATATTCTCGTTTCATTTAGCTAAACGGATCAATCACGCTGATCCGGGCTGATACAGAAAGGTACGATATTGTTCGCTTTTGTAAGATGACCACTGAGTCTTTGGCCTCGGGAACAGGCTCTTAGGAGTCAAATGAATTAGGTGAGAGCAAAATTGCAGGTGAACTTTGACCTTGGCCAAGACTTATCTGGTGTGAAAACAACTATAAGGTGATCCGCCGACCGTGTGACTGTACATCCGGGAACTTGCATAAGGCGAGTGTAAGACAAAAGTCCAGAGGTGTTTATCTGGCAATAGCTATTACCAGATAAACATAGGCTGAGTTTTTCCGAGTTATTCGATGATATTTCGCTTATGTTAAACGTGAGAAGATTATGCGTGGTCGTGGATAGTCTTATCAGTGCCGCGAAAGTGTGTGATTGTGTGATTATATTTCTGCATGGTGTTGACAGGTAATGTGATCGCGTGGTTGAACTGCGGTTTGGCCAAAATATGTTCCAGCCATTAATATAATTGTTTCGTCGGTGTTTAGCTTAGTTGATTGTACCTTGGAAAAGCGACTCTCGACTCAGGAAAATTGGATCTAGGTCTAGTTTCAGCGGGCTCTAATGGCATTGAACCATAGGCCGATTTTTGCAGATAAGAAATGGGGAGTTGGGGAAGAGTGGTCACAACCTCCCGCTTCCCGGCCGTATCCCGTTCTCCCGCCTCCCGGCCGTATCCCGTTCTCCCGCCTCCCGTCCCTTTGTGTCCCTTTGTGTCCCGACTCCCGCCCTTTATTGTGTTTCTCCCGTTACCATGTAAATTAAAAAGATCAGAAGCCCGGGTTTAGTGTTAAAGCTGTGGGGTAATTTACCAAAGATGAAAATTGTTACAGGTCAGTTTTCTTAGGTAAACTGAGTTTTCACTAACCTGGTTATCTAGGTTTGACCATCGCTTCTGACATCCTACTACAGCGACACTAGTCTCAGTCCACTGTGCAGTGTAATAGCTATTGCAGTTATCAAAGATGCATTAACATACATTGAGGAATCCAGAAATTGCGCAGAATTTCGACAACTAGCGAGACAGACGACGAGACACTGACACAGTCGACACACGTGTACATGAGTCATGCCATCTCTTTCATGACCTATGATGTAAGCTACTTGGAAAGGTTTCAAATTTCACCGCAAGTAATGCCTTTTTTTATTCCGAGTAAGAATTTTCGCATTTTTTACTCTACCCGCATATAAAATTTTGCTTTAAGCCTCGGAGAACGTCAAATGGAAGTCAAGAAACGTTGTTGGGTTCTTTTCTTTGACTGGATGATAAGCAGTAACAAATAACGAGAGCTTGCCTTTATGAATTTTTCTCCCGTTTCTTGCCCTTTCTTCTCCTGTCTCCCGTACCCCTCCCGCCCCCTATTCCCCCGGGCTCCCGCCTCCCTGTCCCTTCCCCCCCCCCCCACTTACCACGGCAAACTGGTTCAGTCTGCAATGACATACGGGTACAGATAGAAGTAAAGTCATGGAGATAAAGATTTAGTGTGTTTTGATGGTACCGGATTATCATTGAATTACTTTATTTCTTGTTAATGAGGTAGTGTTTCATGCATTACAACCTGCACTGTGAAATTACGTCTGTTAAGTTTAAATATCATAAACAGGTTTTACTGAATAAAACGTATCCTGATCTGCTGCATATACGGTCAACAAAGACTTTCTCACTTTTGATCTTCTTTAAGCCAGAGATTAGGACTAAAGTTAATTTTACACCAGCACGGAAACATGTTGAGAGGAAACAAAAGTTGTCCATGAAACTATTTACCCCCAAAGGTGACTCATCAGTTACCTGTTGACAAACCTTGATCTTGGGTGTACCTCATCGGCCTGATTTTAACCGGTGAACACTTGCAAAATCTTAGAATCATCAATCCTGAAAAGTGGATCATGAAGTTGCTTCGAGTTCACAAGTTTGCACGAACATATTTTGACGTATGATTTAGACCTAGTGATGCTCGGAATGGATTAAAACAGTGTTTACCTTTGTACCATTTACCAATGCCTGAATTAAACATTTGGTAGCTAATGAACGCAGTGATTTGACACAGGCCCGGTTCAGACGCCGAAAGTTTTTATGAGCCGAACCTAATTCGAATTAGGGCCAACCCAAATTATTTATACCGGCTGAATTGATTTGGACGCCGATCTTAATTCCAGCCGAACTAAATTAATTCAAAAGGAGAAAATGCTCATTTCGGTCAAACTGCTTACAAAATACGTTATAATAATTTATGGATTAGGTTCGGTACATGAAAAGTTCGGCGTCTGAATCAAAGCCGTTCCAAAGGCACAATTCCCGGCCGGGCTAGGCGAAGAGAACGGCTGAACCGTTCCAAATTGAAACAGGCGTTCTTAATTGATTCAGAAGCCGAACTTTTCATGTACTTAATTCAATGTATTAGGCTCGGCTCATGAAAAGTTCGGCGTCTGAACCGGGCCTAAGGCCATGGCCACACTATTCCAGACAGCTTTTGTGCCGGCACGAAAACCAAACCGGATCGGGCTTCTGTTCACACGTAAGAACGGTGATTTTGGCGCGATTTCTTTGACGGACTGATGCTGCGTCACGGCGATCTCCACGGGAGAGTGATATATCGGATTAGTGTTCATACAATATTGGATAGCTTTTTGTGTCGGCAGGAAAAGCTATCCGGTATTTTATAAAATAACGCGCGCCCTGATTGGCCGAGAGGCGTGAAAGACTTCGCGACTGGTGAGAATTTCTCTTTTAATCAGTGCCATAATTAAGAGTTTTGGGTTTTTTCTCGGGAAAGTTAATTTATAAAAGCAGTAGAAAACGTTTTCTCCTGTATTTGCATAGCCTGATATAAACACGAGAGTGTTTGGGAGAATTCTCGACAGTTATGCAAACCAGAGACGAAGTCGAGGGTTTGCATAACTGTCTCCCAAACCCTCCAGTGTTTTTATCAGGGTGTGCAAACACGGAAAACGTTTTCTATTGCTGAAATAGTGTGAACATAACCTAAGCAGGCATAGACTGCAAAACAGTCGGTTTTTTCTCAAAATCTGTAAAAAAAAAGGCAAAGTGTGGCGTAAGAGTCGTAAGCGCGCGAGTCTAACGGGCATGCGAGGCGAGAGAAAAAAAACCGTATTTTTAGCGTCTCTGCCTAGTCTCGCTCACTGTTTTCAGCCTCGTTCCAGACCTTTTGATTGACTGCTCACGCGTACTTGAATACGCAAAAACACGAACTGTTTTGCACGCTAAAGTAGGCATGCATGTCTCGGTAAGAGCAGCATTTCGCTAACAAACGTGACCTTCAAGGGTAAATAAATTTTACACTGAAAACTAAGGAAAGAGTGCACAGTTGTCTTATATATTTAGTGACAAACTGAAATAGGTGCCTTTTTATAACGACACATTTACAAATGTTTAAACGGAATCCTCCACCGAATCTCGCGACAAGGCTCAGTCACATTAATTTGTTCCACATTAATTAAACTATAAATACGTTATCGCAAAAAGTTCTTTCAACAAATGTTCTGAATGTACATGAACGGTTCACAAAGGCGTTAATGTTTTTAAATAGCATTCAGTTTGTCAGAATGTGGACGCGGACAAACAAGGAAAGTTCCATCCCTTACCATGTATTCAATCTTTTTTACTGTAAGCAAATCCAGCCAGCTTAGATGCTGAATTATTGATTTCTTTTGCCTTCTTGGCTTGGTTCAGTGTATTTGTAATATCTTCATTTTCTTCATCAGATTTGTCTCTTTTTCTTTTCTTCTCCCCTTGTTCTTGGTCAACAGATGCTTCCTTAGCTTTTTCGTTCCACTCTGCTTTCTCCTCATCGCTGAGTGCTTTCCATGTTCGCATTGCTAATTTAACAAGATCTCCGCTGGACAGCTCTGTGTTGTCTTCCGTTAAAACCGCTTTATTGTCGCTGAACCAAAGATTGAATCCATTGACTCTGTAAAAAGGCAAACAAAACTTTTGTTTAAAGCTTTGCCAATGGCACGACTTCAAAATTGCTTGCTCCTACGCAGAAATAAAGAAAGAAAAAATTGGGAAACTGCCGTAGCATGAAGGGGGAGCGTTTTAGGTTTGAACGAGAACCTGCCATTTCTACATTTTTGTAAATGAACTTACTTTTTAGCAGTTGACTTTTTCTTTTCAAGTTGTTCTTTCTCTGTCGGTGACTTGTCTCCTTCAGCTTGAGGTTTTTCTTTCCCAGGCGGAGTTTTCATCAGTGTAGTTTGCTTTCCCTTCCTTTTCCTCTGGTTTACCTTGGATTCAGGGGCTGTAACAAAGCGATTGACACACATATATTACTACAATAGACCATTTAACAGTTGAGAGCTTAGAATCCAAGCCTTTGGGTGAACGTGAGGCCGAGGTTGACCTTGTTTTGATACAAACCTCTTTTCTTTTCTTTTGAAAATTATACTTAAGAAATACTAGTTAACATAACAACAACATGATTTACATAATGAAGCAGGAAGGGTTGTATGAAGACAAGATCAACTCCAGCCTCGTTAACATTTGAAACTGTCAAAAAATGTATTTGCTTATTTATCTATTCATTTGTTTATTTATTCCAAGGTTTGCACAAAGCAGGTGGTAAATATGGCTACAAACACTCGGCGCAACGATTCTGGAATCGTTTTGGTGGACAAGCATTGTTTATGATTGGTTAATGGTTACTTTGGATACCATTGACCAATCATAACTAACACTTGTCCACCCAAACAATCCCACAAGTCACTGCGTCCAAAGCTTGTACCCATGCCCCTTAGAGTTTCTAAAGTAAGCAATTGACCATTAAAAACCTCAGGGTAATTGAACATTTTTGCAGCATTGGTTTGAAGTTGATTTTGGTCTTTGACCAACTCTCTTTTTTTCTTTCCCTTTTCTTTTTTTTCCTTATTTTCATCATGTTGATTTTCATCACCACTGCCATTTCACTTCTAATTAAGTTCTAAGAAATTTGCTTAGATCTTTTAACTGATATAATAATGGTTCAAATTCATAGTTCAATGAAATATGACGTGGATAGTCTTCTTTTTAACCCTTTGGTTGACTGTATCTTGTTGAAGTTCGAAAAAGTAAGCAGACTATCACACCGCAATTAAATTTACAATCAGATTTTTTATGAAGACGCCTGTGAACTAGACTTACATATCTTGTTTTTGTTCATCAGCAAAGATTTCTTCTCCTCCTCTACACTGTCAAAGAAACTTTTTCCTGAGGTTTTCTTTTCTTGACTTCCAACCCTGAAAGGATTAGAGCGGCCTTGACTTGAACTAAAACTCGTCATCGGTGTTGGTGACGGTCGTGCTGACTTCATGGGAGGTTTAGGTTTCTGTTGTTTGGAACCAAGATCCCGGCTATCTAGTCTGGCTAAGCCTTTTCTTTCTGCAATAAAAATGCAGCATGTGTGCAATTTAACTAAAACATAGAAAGTAAGACTCAGATCTATAGCACTGCAGTTTGTTCATAAAATCGAACCTTCTTCAAATTACTAGAACTGTAATCGATCCTACTTATCAAAATTTCGGGCTAGTTGAAATCACTTTTGGGCTAGTACATGCTAGCTACAGCTTGCCAGAATATGACAAGCTATAAAACTAAATCCGTGTTTACATTCAAAGGATCACGCCTTGACTTGAAAAATACCTGGGAAGCAAATGTGTAACGCGCATAGCACGCAAGTGGGGTGAAATAGAATGACTTGTGACAAGTACGAACTACTGACAATTCTTTCTGAACTGCGTGTCCTAGAAAGTAAAGTGAAATACCTCACTAGTCAACTGGGATAGTCAACGAGAATATTTTTCACCCATTGAGATTTGAGCTCTGGGCTCAGTTATTCGAAGGCCGATTAGCTCTAACCCGGGGTTAAATTTTAACCTGCGTTTCCTTTTCAAGCGCATCTAATTATAAAATTGGGGAGGGCAGCTTTCATATCTAAAGTATAATTTCGCACTAACCCTGGGTGATCTTAACCCAGTTTTAACAACCCGGCCCTGGATTAGATCCTCTAGAGCTCTAATCAATTGAGCTACAAGGGCAACCTTACCTTGATTGCTTGAAATTTGAGACTCATCTTCTTCCATTTCATCATCCACTTCATTTTCATCCATCTCTTCTTCTTCCTCCTCATCTTGTTCCACTTGTCTTGGCGCCATGCGAGACGACTGACTTTGTCCTCTTGAAGGCGCTATCCTGGAGCTCTGTCGAACTGGCCAATCAGCTTGTTGATATTCATCATCGGATTCTTCGTCAGCCTCAAGTGCTGCCTTTTGGCGCGCTAAATCATCCAATCGTTTGGCTAGGTTCATTCGTCGACTGCGTGCGGCATATTTTATGGCTAAGCTCACCTATTCTCTATTTTCCAATTCCCCATAATACACTCTGTTTACCCCCCAAATTTTGCATAAACCATTGTTTTTAAATGCTCCTGGGAGTATTGCATTTTCCCAAGAGCATTTTAAGACAATAAGTTATGCAAAATTTGGGGGGCAAACAGAGTGTATTATGGGGAATTGGAAAATAGTCAATTGAAAAAAGAGAAGACAAGAATTTTACCGGTAATTGCCACTCCATGAACTGCAGCGAAAGTTTTGGAGGAAGGAGGTTTGCTGATTTAAAAACGTAGAGAAAAACAAAACAAAGCAAAACAAAACAAAACAAAAAAGAAACAGATAACAGATCTGGAACCAAAAAAAGACTTGCATCAAGTTTATAGTGTTATACTTGTATCAAAGAATAAGAAACAAACTCGACCACATTCGTAGAATACCAAAAAGAATTCTCGCCACTAAGCACCTATCATCGACCCACCCCTTACCCCTCAAATTAAATGGTCGGCTCCTCAACTCTTATTGCAGACCTTAGGTTTCGACGACGAAATTTGACGTAAGGGTTTCTCGCGTATTCCCAAATAAGACACCCCGGAAAGCTTCATTTTTTTTTCACCAAAGAAATGGCACTTTTGTCTCTATTGAAGGAGGTTAAGCCCTCTACCGATAGCAGAATGATAAAACCTCGAAAAATTTGATGAACTTGTTTCCGCCACCACAGCATTCTCGCTAAATCTCGCCGTAGGATGGCGACGGCTATCATGTTTTCCCGCCAAAAAGACGCTGTTTCACGCGCGCGCACTACTTAGTATTGGAAAAATCTCGTTTTCGTAGTCGTCCTCGTCTTAGAACTAAGGTCTCTATTATAAAAAACATAGCCCCTGTACTAGTAACTATGACTGTATGTTTTCAACAAGTAAAACTTCATTACTTACAGAGTGGGCATCAGGCAATAGCTCACACAGCTCCGCAGCACGAAACTCTCTATCACTCTTACAAGCAAGCTGAATAACAGAAAACAGAAAACAAAAATAAGAACATTTATTTCATTCCACTGTCATTTTTAAAGGAGTAGACAGTTAAACAAGGATTTTTATCCTTGCGTTTGTTTTTAAGTGCTAAGTGAAAACCAGGGCCCAGTTCCTCGAAAGATGGTTGTGTTAAATCCAGGGTTAAACCAAGAAACGTTAAACGTGGAGCCTTTTGTTCGGGATCCGGTTACGATAACACAAAATGATAGTTAAAATAATCTATAAGATACCGAATATGATACTAAAGGGCTAGTTCTGCCTCTGCAAAAAAATAGCAGTCAACAGACTAACATTTCTACATCTTTTATTTAGGTAACAGACGTAAGTTTATGAAACAAAAAATGTTTTCCCATTTTCGGACATTTTCAAAACTACAAAGAACTTACAGCAAATAACTTCATGATGCCCTGAATTTGCGCGGTCTTGATGCGTGATGATGCTTCATGGAATCCATCACTGTCCT
>BOPM01000026.1:812954-825980 GCA_022179025.1 Porites australiensis
ACCTAATTGTTTTTTACAGCTATGGGTTGAAATGCTAAACGTGTTATATATATATCCTAGAAGCGCTCAGGCGTAATAATATGCCAGGACTTCTACCTGGATGAACCAGAAAGGATATAGAACAACTGCCTTTCTTTTCTACGCGTTGAAGTTCTAAACGTGTTATTCTTAGAAGCGCTCAGGCTTAATAATATGCCAGGTTTCCAGCGACTGATTTTAGCTGATTTTGCGGTGAGCAAGAATGGATCATTTACCCGACTTGTAAACAGATATTTCCTTCAGCCGATTGTGTCTCATGCAGGAGAATGTCATGTCTGCGTTGTTTTGTTTCTACTGAAGTTTTATCAAAGAAAGCTTAAGCGAAAATAGGGAGATCGCAATTTATACTCTTAGAACTATAAATTAGGGCTGACCTGGAAGACGCGTCGAATTATGCCGCCATCCTTCAAAATATAATCTGGCTGCGTTTAGGGAGACAATTTCCTCTTCCATCCAGATTTACTTGGTATATGTGTTTGCGAGAATCTTCAGACAAAGAATTGGGTATACACTGATTCTAATGGCTTGGCGATACTAAGTGCTTAAGTCTACTTACCGATTACAACATGTTTTGGAAGTACTGAGAAGCGCGCCAAACGAGGTTGTCACAGCGTTCTCGAGCGAACACGGCGCGACCTGGATCGATAAAATTACCATTACATGCAGCTATCATGCCAGTGATTTCTCCTTTCGTCGCATAGTGAATAGTTTGTGAGCACATCCTCGACTCTCGAAACATTTGTCTTGGCCCGCTATAGAAGTTGCTTCTCCCGCGAACCATAGGTAGATTTCCCGCTTAACATAATGTTGATAATTTATGCAAAAGTTGACCTCGTGAAAGTCAGCAGTTCATTAATCGACTCAAAAATAAACAGAACTTCCTACAGGGTTTTGAACACGGTTTTAATAAAGTACGTTACGAGCGCTGCGGTAGTTGATCGCAAAAGTGTTACGGTGATGGATACTCAACTGGATGATTACGTCACTTCATAGAAACCAGACGGTACGAATTTTTTAACTTCCGGAGCGCTGAGGCTCGTAGTGGTGTCACGCCATGCAAAATAGGTGAAAACAAAAATCAAAACCATTCGACAGATAAAGTCCAGAATGTGGGAAATGAAAGGAGGTAAATATAAAAAAACCCTCGCCAAGATTTGGGTCGAAGGAATAATTGGTATACGAGATAACCGAGGAAATGTTTTACCTAAATTTATAGAGCTTTGTATGGAGACGCCATGCTGGAGCTCATCAGGATGAGCTCCAACATGGCGGACGGAAACCAACAGAAACATCTGTTAACAAGTTTTGCTAAAAAAGCGTGAATTTACTCCTAGAGGAACTCATAAACATTAAAGTAAGACTTTTTCTAATACTTGAACTGTTTATATAGTAAAATTCCTCGAAAAAAGTCACTTTTTTAACCTAAATGACAGCTCTCTCGGCCGTCATGTAAATGCTGTGTTACGCAAAAGCTTAGAATTTCAAGCGCACACTATTACAAAACCAAGAACCCCTTTGAAGCGAAAATTTGTTTGAAAATTAGTTTTCAGCCACTCTAATATACCATGAAAGTAAAATCTCAGTAGGATCGATAGTTTTGTAGTTTGAAGTTTAGTGACGTCATGTGAAAACCAACAATAGAACGATACTATAGATAGTCTTCCTTTCCTTATTACAATTAGTTTCGGTTTATCGAATCAACTGTTCAACAGTTCAACTATGTATTAATTATTTCAAATTTTGCAAGCAATTAGCTAGTCGAGAAGAGCAGTGGTTACACGTATTTTATATAATAAGTAACTCACAAGTAAGACTGGAGAAAAAGAGCAAAAAATAAATTAAATTAAATCAAGTTTACAATCTTGTATGTTGCAAATATAAGAAGCCGAGTTTTCAAGAAATTTTTGTTACTAAGTCGGGTAAATCAATATAATCATTTCCTTCTGAAAGTAGTCGGAGTAAAGTGTCGTGGACATTGTTCGAGTCGTGGTACAGTTGTAAGGGAGAGAGATGAGGATTCGAAAGGTCTGGGTTCGAGGTCCAGGTTCGACAATGGGATGCGATTCTCTTTCTTTTTAATAGAAACACTTCCAATAACAGGTAAAAAATTTTCTAAGTTTCTTAAAAATGGTAGCGACCGTTTACGAAAGGGACAACTGCACCGGTAGACTACGCGTAGTCCCCGATTTTTCCTCAGGGATAGTAGAGCGAGCAAAACGCGAGCGCGCGTGAAAATCACCCCACGCGCCTTTTCTCGCGTGGGGTGATTTTCACGCCCGCTCGCGTTTCGCTCGCTCTACTATCCCTGAGGAAAAATGGGGGACTACTCGTAGTCTACTGCACCGGCGACATACTGCTGGGGGGTGATAGCCTGTGAGCAAACTCTCCCGAATCCCGTCCAGGGGAAGTAGCAATACTCCTAGGCATGCGTCATGCTAAAGAAACCGGGATAAGCTCCGGCCGTGTGGGCCTTTGGCTCGGGTGCGCCTTTACCTCATTTAATCGTGGGAGAAAATTGAATGCAACTTACATGGCTCAATTAGTGCTGATCCCAATGTGAGGTTATTCTAGTACGAAGCTATATGTACCGATTTAAAGGCCTTAGTCTTGCAGTTATCCTTTCGGTAAATTTTATTGTAAACACAATAGTTAGGTGGTCGGCTTGGTTTGATCAATTAATTTTAAAAGTGGCGGTTTCTTTGCATCAAGTTGGATTTAAGCTGTTTAGATCCCAGGGACTCTGTGTATCGAACTTTGTTCAATGAATGCATTAGTAGAATCGAAACTCAAGAAATTTACATTTGAAACACCATGACTATCAAGTTAATAACATAGTCATTGAAAACTAAGGGCCTGTTTACATGGAGGTGGGGGACCCAGGTTAAGGTGAGGTAACCCGCCTGTCCATATAATCTCTCATTTTATTTTGATCACGTTTACATGATAGGTGGGGTGACCCGCCACTTGTTACCTCACCTATCTAGGGTCCCCCACCTCCATATAAAACAACGGGAAGAAGCAAGACTGATTTTACGGTTGGGAATATAATTATTACCAATTACTGGGGTGAACAATATCGTTCGTTAAACAATGAAACCTCTATACGGTGGAACCTCGATATATCGAAGGGCCAAGGGACTGTCAAAATCTTTTCGTTATAACGAGGTTTCGTTATATCGAGTGTTTTCATTTAGTATACAATTACTGGGGAACCTCTATACGGTGGAACCTCGATATATCGAAGGGCCAAGGGACTGTCAAAATCTTTTCGTTATAACGAGGTTTCGTTATATCTAGTGTTTTCATTTAGTATACAATTACTTCGTTATATCGAGGTTTCACTGTATAAAGAAGTCCTCGGTATAACCGTAACGATATTGTTCGCCCCAGTAATAGTAAAATATATGAAAAGGTTATGACCTAGTTATGAAAGCCGGCAAACATCAAAGTTGAAAACAACGGTGTTGTAGTTTATGTGTGGAAGCTCCTTGACCGTGCAAAATCCTTTGTTTTTGTTCACCAATTGTGACTGAATAAATTAAAAGCGAGGATTAAAATAAAGTAAAGCGATGTTTCTATAAGTTCAAAATGATAGGAATGCTATTGAACATTGTGCACGGTCAGGTCCAAAAAGCTAACGAAAACATATAAGAAAGGAGACTAACGGTGATTAATAATAATCCACATTAACCACATTAATAATAAACTATGTTCATATGTACAATGTCAACCAATACAAACTAATGCCAAATTCAACTTTTATCTGAAGTTGGCCGTTGATAGTGGTGTAGCTGGGATCAAACAAAAAGAAAACTGATTGACAATTGACCCGCTGTTTATTGTTATGCATTCATGGTCAAGTGCGTCCCTTAGTTGGAACGTTTGAATCTTTTCAGTCTGGTTTGCTAGGATAGTATTTTTCCATTTACTCATCATTGATTCATCATCAAAGTTGTAGTACGATAATTACCTAAAGCACATTTTCCCGCTCTATCAATGTAAACTAAATCACGAAACCTGAGTACACGCACTAATTTGTGGGGCACGGGGGAGAGAGATAAGACTTTCCCCCCCTGCCCCACGGGTTAGTGGAAGGAGACGACTGACAAGCACCTGAGTCTTGTCTACGAAAAGTTTGGTTATCGTGTTTCGTCACGGGTGATCACGAAAAAACATTGAATTCACGAAAAAACGAACATGCCATCGTATGCTGGAAATACCTAAAAATTGTTCAGATATGTGCTTGGTATTTTGCACTCAAAAATCGTGACTCAGTTGAAATTTTTAAGATTACTGGTCATACATGAAGGGGCAAAATTTTCCTATTCCTAGCAGAGCCTGTTGTGTTGACCCTAGCACTGAGGTAGACTTATATAAAGCCCTAGAGCCGCTAGCCGGGGTTCAAAACTCCACCTGCGTTGCACATACGTCGCGTAAAAAAGGACAACCCTAAATCCCCGGGGGGGGTGGGGACCTGATTCGGCTCTCGCTCTTAAAACCAAGGCCAATATCGCTAATCTCAAAGTTCAGTTCACCCACGCCTATCGTTGAGGTAGTCATGCCCCAGGGGAGTACTCGGGATTTAAGTGACGGGCATGATCAAATGAGGGTAAAAATCCAAACCCCAAAAAGTCCCTGGACCCAAAATTTACCCCCAAAAACGTCCATGCCGAATTTCCGAGACTTAAAATTTCCAGAAAGCATTAAATGATACAACACGAAAAATATAAACATTAGAAACTGAATGTGTACTTTATTCGCACAACTACGCCGCCGCAGGGATACGCGGGCACGAAACCACGAATCTAAACAGATTGTTCAGAATACCCAAAAAATCTCTACACTTAAATCAAACCACCCAAAAAAATACTTGCCAAATTATCCTACCCAAAACATTCCGGAATAGAACATTTCAAACCCAAGAACATCCTTCGATCATTGTCGTCAATCGACACTTGAAATCCGGAGTCCCTGCCCTCCCCCCCCACCCCCCGGGAGTCACGTAACCACCGTTTCTACTACTTTCCACTCGTCATCATATTGAGAAGAAGTTGTCAAAGGAAGTCAAACCCACGCCGCCACGACATTTATAATGCAATACTAAAATACAAATGAGTACTATTTTTGTATCGCTTTGCATCTGTGAAGTGTATCTGTAACAACATGCCCAAGGGACTGCCTTTTACGGACGGTCATAAAATCATCACCGTAGAGTGACTTTAGAATTTTCTTCCATTTTCGCGGAGCTGGAAGAGAAAAGCCATCGAAATTTACTTGAGCAAGGGGGAAAATGTCGCTCGGTGTTCTTACAAATGGAGCGTAGATATACCCTCGTAGAAACCACACTCGGGAAGTGTAGACCTCTATGAAATTACCGCTTGAATCACTCTCCACAACAAACATGTCCAGCATTAACCCGTCATTAAATTTGCAACCTCCGCTACAAGACTTTAAACAACTTCGTGTGTCACGTAGCTTTCCCAGCATTCCGCTCACATACGGAACTTTCCAGTGAGGGTCCGTTTCTTCAGTTTGAAAAAATATGTCATCGGGGAGGTCTTTCGTGCCGTTTTCGACGAAGTTTTCGAAGTCAGCTTTGGGAATACAGATATCTACGTCGTTATCGAAAGGAATATGTCCATTGTGCCGTACAGCGCCTAACAAAGTTCCTTTGTGTAACCAGTATCTGATACCATGTTTTTTAGCGATGAGATCAAAGATTCTTAAAATCCTTGTAAGCACAAGTTGAGCTTGGCGAAGCCGAGTTTTTCCTTCGTGACGAATGTCAGGGCAGTTGATCTCTCCTTGAGTGCTTCGCTCACACTTTGCTAGGTGAGTGTATGGAATAGGTTTGAAATCAGAGTCCGTGACAGGTCTTCCAGTTGGCTGCTGTAAAACTATTAAGAGAATTCCGAACGCCAGAAAACTTCCCGTCGCGAGAGCAGCCTTTCGGCCATTCATTCTGATCTCGTGATAGACGACAGCGACGTTCAAAGTTCCGGCTCAGCGTCTTGCGTCTTTCAGTGTTTTTTTTAAATGTGCCCTCGTGCAGAACTGAACTCGTTTCAGAGTGGAAGAAACTTCCGCCACAAATGGGCTTCTTTCGGTTTCCTTTCAAAAGCTCACGGCGTCACGTGCACCATAGTTAATTGAGTGGAATGGTTATGAAACCCGTCAGACTCCTTTGTTATATGTTTTTGTGGACCTGAAAGTGCACAACGTTCAAAAGAATTCCTATCATGTTGATTGTATTGACCAATAAAAACGTTGCGTTAATTTATTCCGTAACAATTTGCCAACAGAAAACAAAGGATTGTGCACTTTCGCGGTGCTTTGAACATAAACTGCCGCACTGTTGTTTTTATCATTGATGTTTGCCGCTTTTCATAACCAGTCTCCTGTAATAACTATGCAAAAACTTAACCCAAGTTTCACCATTTTCTTCTTTTACTTCAATTTAATGTGCTCAATATCTGATGACTGAAACTCTCCTTTTTTCACTGAAGGTCCTCGAATACAAGTACATTAAAATCTTTCCCTGCTGGCAAATGCCTCTCAGTTTTCCGTGGTATTCTCCTTTCGAATACCTGCAAAAGAGACCTGCTAGACCTGCCGAGCAATATCACAGACGTCAGAACGCTTAAAGGAGCTATGTCATGAAAATATAGCTGTTTTTGGCCCCGTCCACACGTCCCGGGGAGGGGGCACTCCTGGGTGTTCTTGGTGGGGGTGTGCCGCCCCGTTCTCCTCACCCTATTACAGACAAAAATGTCAATTTCCACACCCGTTTTCAGACCTGGCCTCTGAAACCCATGTCCGTTTTCAGACCTGGAAGTGGTCACGAAACGCAACATCACATGTTTACATAGAAGAGAAATTATGTCATCATTGCTGAGATAAAAACCGCAATAAAAAGATTTCTCAAACTCCATTTTGAATTTGCATATTACACCTCCTTTCTTAGTCATTTGGAATTGAAACGACGAACACATTGATACACAACCGTAGTTCCTTCGTAAACCATATCAGATTCCAGACCAAAATGGGCAAAATCTATACCCGTTTTCAGACCAAAACGGCGCTAAAACCCTTCCCTTTAGGGCGACAGATATCTCTATGGCTTATAAAAGGGAGTACCGCCCCCCCCCGGCTACACGTATTTGGATATTTTTCTTTTCGGATTCAAATATTTCCACTTCCACACGTTGTATGTTCAAATCGAATTTGGGCTTTCAGACGTATCCGGATTCACTCTCATTTCGTCAGCTACTTTGTAAAGCGATATTCGGCTCATGCAAAAATTTCCTCGCCCTTTTTCTTCAATTATCTTTCCCTCACAAAATTGTCTCACCAACGCTAACCAGTGACTAGTTGGCTCGTTTAAATTCCGTCTGACATAGAAAGAAGCCTCAGAAAACAGTCGCGGATTCAAAAATATCCGGATACGTGTGGACGAGTCAATTCTGTGCTAAAGTCATAACTTTAAATAGCCTCCCGCAGACGTCCTTTGGGGTTCGTTTGTCACGCATTCAATGCGTGACAAACGAACCCCAAAGGACGTCTGCGGGGAGGCTAAACTTTATAGTGCTTTATCCTTACACAAAATGCTCCTGTAAGAAGACATCAAACAAACTTCATCAAGGGGTACTAACCAAAATAATTTTTTGGGTGATTTCCTCGCATGCATAGCATTAAAACTCGAAAAGATTGGCCCAACTTCAGTTCAAATCAGTCAATCCATGTCAAGATCGAGCCATTGTGGTTCTTGTCCATGTCAATCATTGCCATCCGTGGCAACAGACAACAGGGAAAAATTTCATTGTCTAAATAAAGCCTTAAACTAACGCGGAACTGGACTACACTCTTCAGTCTTTTTTTTTTCTATGAGAATATATTTGATAAGAATATTGCGGCTGAAATTTGAAAAATTTTAAGAATATTTCAAGAATAAACCCGAGGCTGAGATTTTGAAAAGGATTTATGTGTGTGTTGAAAATCCAGTTAGTAAAATACAAACGTATGTTTTTAACTTAACTGATGTTAAAATTATTCCTTTCTCTAAAAGGCAAAACTAGCCAACACAACGGAAAAACACAGCACCTGAACTAGAGCGAAATGTTCAGTCAGTTTGATGAACGGTACATGTAATACTTATGAACAGTATCTGTCCTAAGCTTTAATTTAAGAATAATAAAAGAATATTTTCAGCCTAAAATCGACAGGAAAATAAGAATATTCAAAAAAGCTCGTATGACTGGAATTCAATATACGCGAAAAAACGTTTTAGCTTTGTTTAAAGATAGACAGCTGAATAGCGTGGCGTGTTTTAAGGCATGATTTTCTTATTAAATATATACATTATTTATAACGTATCTTATAATATGCTATTTTAAACGATTTACTTCCATTAGTGATCCTTAAAACTGAACTCACAAATGTGACTCGACGTAAATAACATGTGATGAAACGTGACATTTCTCCGTCGATGACGCCGCAAAACATGTTTTTCTGAACGGAAGGAGGAAGGGGGGGGGTGGGGGGGGGGGGGTTGCACGCCATAATCTTAGGAATTTTCACTACCAAAATGTTACTTAAGCACCGCAAACTGTATTATTTGCAGTTTAAGATAGAAAAATTTAGTCATCCTTTCAGTCATTGAAGTGTTCAATTAGACCCTTTTCCGTATACAGTTTGCCTCCATCGATGATCGTGAAAAACGAACTACATGGGTAACTCGACGGCCTTAACAAAATGTGACGCCATAGTAACGTGGCATATATTAGAAAATTGATGGTCAATATTCACGCTAAAATGGAGAAAGAGTAATAAAATCAAGTTTTCTAGGTCAGTATTTCAGAGACTCATGGACTGGTTCTAAGGGACTGTTCGCTTTAATTTGTATGTGTATTTATGTTAAATAGGAATAAGTAAATAAACGCCTGTTCATGAAATATGCATAGAGGCCCGTTTCTCGCAAGTCACGATAATTTTAAACGGGCCTGGAAAGCTGTTGCTGAGTTGTTCGTATTCGTTTCCATAATTTTGCAGATATTGACCCGCGCATTTATTCTTTAGATTTTGATGCGAATACAGTATATACGTGTAAAAACCCGTGACTAAGAACATGCATTTTGCCAAGTTAGCCAAAACAGCTTGTTACATAAGTAGTAATTAGCAAAATTTAGGCGATTTCCTATTTTCTGAAAAATAAATTGCATTGTAGCAGAGAGTATTTCGTGGTATCAAGAGCCATAAAGTGGTATATTCAGCTTAATACCTTAAAATGACCACAAGAAGAAGAACTGAAACATCGACCACAAGAATATTTCGTGGTATATTGAACTTATACCTTATATACAATTTGCATACCTAAATAGAACTTATGTTAAAATGAGCATAAGAAGAAGAATTGAAGCATCGACCACAAGAATTTTGAACACGTTTCAAACTAAAATGTGTTTTTCCAAACTTCAATAATCGTAAAAAACGCCTCATTTCACGCGGCAAACAATGCGATTTCCGTGAGAAACGTAAACTCTTTACTGCAGATATAACAAGAGTTGGAACCGTACACTCTTGTTTTCTATAAGAATGTATTTTATAAAAAATATTGGTACTGAAATTTGCGAGATTTTAAGAATATTTTAGGAATAAACCCGAGGCTGAGAATTTGAAAAGGATTTGACAATCTGTAAATACAGTACATTTCATGTTTTACCTTAAGGTGGCTCGATACAGTTTTTCAGGGCCAGTACCTCCCAAGTTTGAGCATAAACTACGTCGCCGTAAACAAAGTTTTGGGAGAAATTTTGTGTTTACAAAGTTTCATATTTTCGTGAAAAACAATAGCTACGCATTTTTGCATATTTCAAATGCATTGTTAGTTACTGCTGTTCACGTGAAAATGAAACATGGAGACAATGCCTTGAATGATGAGAGGCTTTCACTTGTAATGAAGAAACTTCCGATAAAAAAAATAACGAATTGTAGCCCTTATTTTATGCCTTACAATATATCAATAATCTTGAAACTAAAAGGTCATATAAACAGTCCGGAATATCTCTAAATTTAAGGACAGGGCCAACTGGTCACGCGCCACTTTTCAACCAGATGAGAAGGCGCGCTTGTGTTTATCAACAAACAAATCAAAACATCGCCCCAGTGATCAAAAATTTTCAAAACAGCGGACGGAGTCGGACAGAATCAGTCATCGTTTCGAGGTTCTCAGGCATATTTTTAAGACTTTTCATGAGGCATACACAATTTTTGTAAGTAGACAGCGTATCGGAAGCCATATTGGAAGTGTCTGGTGAAATATTCAGCACATTTTTTAGCTTATTTCTTCTTTTAAACAACGCGATGTATAGGCGAGAGTTTGGTCGGTCTTTCAAGGTAGGTGAAAAAGTATCTATTATTTTTTCGATTCACAGATTTTTTACGAAGTTCTAGATATTTTTCCTCGATTGTCCTATCGATTAACTTTTATCACGTTGAATGTAGGGCTGGTAGACAATTTTTGAATTCCGAGGTCCAAAACACGTACGTTTTCCATTCCCGGGTTTCTCACAGAGCCTTGTTATTACTTCTTTTCGCATTAGTACGAGCCTTTGCCCTTTTTCTTTTCAAGGCCAAAACAACTTTATTAGTCTTATGGATATTTACGTGCAACATCTCGCCTCACTTTGCCGAATTTGCGGGGATGAAATTGAAGATCATAAGCGCAAGGTAGATACTAACTGCTTTGTTTCTGAAATTCACCGAACCTGGAAAGATTTAATGTTGTTGGATTCTTCAAATGTTCATCCACCATTAAAAAACAATCAGAGAAAGCAGAAGGCACATTTCAAGTGTAAATGATGTATTTTGCTACTCATTGAACATGCACTGATTATCTGGGATAAAATTAAAACATTGCAGGTACTACAGCAAGCAAAGAAGGCACCAGATACGTGAAGTGAACACCAAACAACACAAAAGAAACAAACAAGAAAAATTAATAAATTTGAACTACTTTTTATTCTTGTTCTATTGACTGGTTCTTTGATTCTTGTCCATTGTAGAAGTTAAAAGGTAGTAGCAAGCCTGTTTTGCACGATCTCAACAAATCTAAGGCTATTTTTACACGGGACCAGTTTGCTTCTATATCACTTGAAATCTTGCAAGCCATGCCAGTGGAGCCACGACCTCTGCGATCGGTTCGGAATCAGTTGGAACACCCCACTGCAATGATTAATGCTCTTATTCTCTTACATGAAATGTTTTCTTTTAAATATGTAATGTGAAACCTAGACGTGTACTGTAAGCTCATCTTTAATTCTCTCCCACTCCGTCCGCTGTTTTGAAAATTGTTGATCGCTGGGGCGATGTTTTGATTTGTTTGTTGATAAACACAACGCGCCTTCTCATTGGTTGAAAAGTGTGGGGTAACCAGTTGGCCCTGTCCTTAAATTTAGGGATATTCCGGACTGAAGGAAGGTTAATCTCAAGAATCTTAAATTTTTTAAAGAAATCTATCGAGCGGTTTAAAGCTTATTCGCTAATTTGTTAAAGAAGACCAAAATGTTTACAAAACCGCTAACAAGAGCGCTTCGATACATACTAATCAAACCCTTCTTTCTAGCAATCGGCTGGAACTATATCTCCACATGATCTTTTACACACGTTTTTAAAAAGATTGAAGCATGTCAAAAGCGCTTCATTTTCTACAGATAACGGCCAAACAACAATATTGTCCATTTTTTACTGTCTGTCGATGTCTTTCTAACCATAAACACTTTATCCCAAAATATCTCGATAACGCTCTTACAGATTTCGCTTAAACTTCACGACCATCGAGGCCGCTATTGAAGGAAAAAGCTTCCGTGAACGATTTTGCAAGAACAGTTCTCAGTGCCGAGAAATACTGCCGTAAGTAAAATAGGTAATAGTGTCATTCCGTTGCTATGACAACTCCGATGCCGTTGCAACCCTGATCATAACAAATTTTCATCTTTATCTAATACAACTGTGGTGGCAATTTTTCCAAAACTTTACCTATGGCGACGTATTTTATGCTCAAACTTGGGAGGTATTGACCCTGAAAAACTGTATCGAGCCACCTTAACCGTAGAAAATTATTCCTTCTACTAAACTGCAAGAACACCGGTAATTGAAATCCTAATACATTCTAGACTGCGAGCAGTTTCTCTTTTGCTCGAAAATCTGTAAGTGAGAGTATTTGAGCAGCGAATTCGCGCGAGTTGCGAGGGCGCGAGTTGCGAAGGCGCGAATTGTGTGCCCCGTTAACACAACGATATCAGAGTTGTTGAAATAAACCGTGTTTATTCTGAACAGAGTCTTACAGTAGAAATCTGCAGTTAAAGTAAAGGGTAATGGACGGAGTCGAAAAATGGTCTAAAATGTTGCAGTTCAAAAAAGCTATTGTTTTATCCAAAGGCCTAGGTAACAGCTGCAGAAGAAGTCCAGTAGAGTATTACAGGCGGGGATCTAGGAATTTTTGATGAAGTGGAGGGGGGGTCTGAACAGAGTTTTACAGTAAACTCTGCAATTAATATACAGATTTAGCCAACACCGCGACAAAACGCAATGCGCATGAGCATAAAATTTGACATCCGGTCAGCTTTTTATTTCCGGTCTAGTACATAAACCAAGTGCGTAAGCATAACATTGCCGTCGCACCAAGTTTAAAAGCAAAAAGGGAGAAACAGACAAAAAAGGGGGCGAAAAAAATCACTTCATTCGAAAGCTTATATATTTTTCTAGCGTCAAACTTTTGCACCACATGGTTATCTGTTTGCACCAACGGTGAAAATGATGTTTGAAGTTTGCAGGTCGCGAGCGCTCGACATGACGAATTTGTTTTTACTGGCTTTCTTGCATGCTACTGGTTTGGCATAAGTTAATTTGGGAGAAGGCGACAACTAAGAAAAGAATAACAATACTTATGAAAGAAACCAAAATAAAGACGTCATCATTATCATAAAAACA
>BOPM01000026.1:843262-859969 GCA_022179025.1 Porites australiensis
TTTTTTTTTGCCAGAAAAAAAATACATATGCAGACAGACATTCAGTATATTAGAAAAATGTTATTTAAAGATTAAAGAGGTGTAAATTGAAAGAATTAAAAGTATTTTTCTGGCGATGAAGCTCATAAGACAAATGGAAACCTTGGGGCTTATTATATGAGCTTGCTCCCTAACCTAAGACTAAACATCATGCATAAATAATCGGCAAAATCATACTGAAATATAATTAGGATAAAAAGCAAGCAAAACAAAACGGACAAAACAGACAAAAAGCAGCAGAAAACAAGTATTATTCACAAACAGTTAATCAGCTAAGAAGAATGATTTTAATCTGGATTTAAGAAGAGAGATAGCAGCAGCGAAAACGAACGTGAAACATTTTTTTCTCTTTAATTCTCATCTCGTAAGTATATGGTACAAACTGACCCAAACATGATTTAGCCCATTTTTGGAACATGTGTATAAATGTTAAGACTTCCTGGCTGCGATGAGACGATTAATAGTACATTAATAAAAATCCTTTTTTGATCAATTTGGATCTTTGTTCTACAGATGTATCGATCAAGACTCGGTTAATAAGCTTTGTTTCAGTGATTATGACAGTTTAGCCCGTTTTCTAAAATCCAGAAAAATGTGCTATTTGTTTTACCAATTGCACGGCGGCAACAAGATTGTCAATAACTCTGTCGTTTAATAAAATGAAAATACAGCCCACATATCTAATTGGTTTTCGACATGATGAAACTATCACGTAAGGAAAACAGATATATTAAAAAAAGGTTCACTTGAACGTAGTTGCTTCGGAGAAAAGTCATTGTAATGACAAACTACCAAACAATTAGAGAACTATATTGTTCTGCAAAATTCAATAGAGAGTCGAGGAGAGGTACATGGCGAGTTAATTTTTCTCTAAGACAAAAGAGGATAGCAAAATGTGATGGTGAATGATGGTGCAAGTTCCATGTCAATATGTTGGGTTCACTAGGCTCAATCGAAATGAACGTCACCATGACTTTTTTAATTTTAAATATTCTACCTTTCGTATAAGAGATCCGAATTGGACGCGCCGGGAGATGATGTGAACGGGGGAAATAAATTTAAAAAGCAATTTAAATGAAGATATAATCTTGACGTAGTGAAATAGCAATTTAAGCTATTGCAAATAAACCGTCCAAAATGTTAAGGTTATAGCCCACCCTGTTTGATATGTTTGTATGTGTAATCAAATGGTGACGAGTGAAATTAGGGAATAATTTCACGAGTACACCATTTGATTACCTATTAACATCATGGGTGACGAATTACCTTTTAATAGCAATCGAGGATTTTTGACTTGTTTATCCTGGATCGTATCGATCGATCGTGAACCCCACTCTCTCAAACGTTTAGAGCTGAAATTTGGCTTAAGTTTTCGGAATTTTTCCACAACATACCTCTAAGAATCCTTCTTGATGTGCTCTTTCGTGTGTTCAAGTTTTCTAAAGCGTCTCTTTATGCCCTGACATCTTCATTCATGACATTTTAAAACTTCGTCGCCATCTTGAAACGGAGACGTACGGCAGGTTGCCATGGCAATTTAGTAATTTCACATGTGAAATTACAAATTAAGGCTGAAATTTCGCGCCAAAATTAAGGAGTAATTCGTCACCTATGATATTAGGGGATTTATATACTCGGTTATAAATCCTCTTCTAAAGAAAATGTGGCCAATTTAGTGCTGGTATCCATGTGAACGTCAGTCAAAGATGAAGAAAAACGGCACAAGCAATTTGAAGCTATAAAATACAGAAACACTTTAATGTAAGCCCCACCAGTAACAGGCTCGCAAATATAATCTCCCCGCTAACTTGTATTGAAATGAATTTGATATATTATGATATTTTGAAGCTTTTACCCGTAACTGCAAAACATATTTTAATCAGCACTGCTTTAGCTTGTTTCGAACAGCTTTTTCCATTCCCGTTATAATCTCCCTCGGATATAAGCCCCTCCGTTTAATTCATAAGCTTTCCTAAAACCCCTTACGAAGATGTATAATCCGAGGGCTTTTAAGCGGCAGTTTACGACACCGCATATCATATGTTCGGCTCACAAACGTAACACCTCCGTTAGCAAAATTTTCTCGTTCTTTAGCTTGCTCTCACTAAGTTTACTAAAACTGCATTGCTCTCAACTAATCGTCGAATTCAATAAAAATTTTTTGATGATTTTTATTATGATAAAAACAGGTTACATTCTAATTTCCTAGGCTAGAACGAACGCTGTACAAACGTTTTATTTTCTTTAATTCCCATCTCGTAAATGGCCCAGACTTTCGAACACATTGTTTGAACATTTGTACATTGTTACTGAGGCCTCACTGCCTGCGATGACATTATGAGCGCGTTAGTTTAACTTCTAGCAATTGATAAAAACCGTCTTTTACTCAACTTGAATCTATGTTTAATGGAGTTATCGATGAAGACTTGGTTAATGGACTTTTTGATTACTAACAGTTTAACTCAGTCGTTTTCTAAAAGTCAGGCAATTGTGCTATTTGCTTCCTAATCGCACGGCAACACCAAGATTGTCGAATTCTATCGTTCAATAAACTCTAATTTAATTGTTCGCTGACGAGGTGTAGCAGTCATATAAGAAGAATAAAACACAGTTCAGTTGACCGTAGTTGCATAGGAGAAAAGTCGTGGAAATGAAAAATTTAAGTGGAGGTGTAAACCAACAAACAGTCGGAAAACTGTACTGCTCTGCGGAATTTACTGGAAAGGTTCATGGAGAGTTCATTTTTCTCTCTGTCATTAACCTTTTTTTGTCAATTACAGCATTTTTGGGGAATACTCTGATCCTAGTTGCCCTTCACAAGGACACATCAATTCACCCGCCATCCAAACTCCTGTATCGTAACCTAGCGAAAACTGATCTTTGCGTTGGTGTTATTGGGGAACGTCTACTCGTTGCATATTGGATTTCTGTCATGAACGAACGATGGGATATTTGCTATTACATACATTTGACAGGATATTTCCTAGGTGTTACTTTGTGTTCAGTGTCGTTGATAACACTGACTGCAATAAGTGTGGAGAGACTTCTCGCTTTGCTACTGGGTCTCAGATACAGAGAAGTTGTAACTTTGAAGAGAACACGTTTAATTGCTACTGGTGGTTGGATTGTGTCCATTGTGGGTGCATCTATCTCCTTTCTGAATCTTTTCATAGTTTCATTGTACCAATATATTGCTACAGCTTTCTGTTTAGTTACACAATCTGTGCCTACACAAAAATTTTTATGTCTCTGCGTCATAACCAAATTCATGGTCAGAACCATGTTGTTCAAGGACAATCGAGCCAAGCAAATACACTGAATAAATCCCGATACAGAAAAGCAGTATACAGTGCACTGTGGGTGCAGGTAACATTGGTTATTTGTTATCTGCCGTACGGTATAGCTGTAGCTTTAACACCTTACAGGGGAATGCCTTTATCTACTTACCTTGCAAGGGAATTTACAGTTACTTTAGTATATTTAAACTCGTCGTTCAAAGAGGCAAAGCTCGGCAAGGAAAAAAGGGTTTTCCCCGAAACAAGAATGAAAACGTTGAGCATTTGTAAACTGTTCAGATATCAGTAGACGAAAAAATGGATTTGCTTCAAATTTGCTCGGCGCAAATACGATGCAAGTTTGTGCAAACTAGGGAATAAAATCTGAGCAAAGGTGGTAAATGCCGAATTTGCATACCTTTTATACCCGGGTGTAAATAGGTATGCAAATTCGGCATTTACCACCTTTGCTCAGATTTATTCCCCAGTTTGCACAAATTTGCATCGAATTTGCGCTGAGCAAATTTGAAGCAAATCCATTTTTTCGTCCAGTGGTTTGTTCTGTTTACACGTAATTACTGATAATTATTGATAAATGAAATGGTTATTTCTCAGCGGCACCCAACGTCAACTTTCGGAAAATATCTGTTCGGAAGACGATTTGAGATTTAGAATTTTCGGAACATATTTTGTAAAATTTCTTGCTTGCCTGCCTCTTCTAGGATTTTCGAAAATATAAAAAATGGTGTAATTGCCCACTTTTAACGGATTTTTACCCTAAAAAGGTCACTTAGAATTTTCGGGAGCCTTATTTCTGGCTGAAATTTTCGAAAAGGTAAGTTTTGATCCCTATAATTTTCGGATCACTAGACTTTCAGCTAGGAAATCCGAACAGATGAAAAATTTTTAGCAGATAAAAATATGCCTTATACATCTACTTTCATCAATGCTATGTTTAAGTGGTTTTGAACTATATTCTCGTTGGGTGCCCCTGATTTCTCTGTTAAAATAATTAATGCTCTCTTGGTTATCATTGTTGACTTAAATGAAAATTAAATATCTTAACTTCCTTTGGCACTGGCATTTGCAAACACAATGCTATTATATCTAGTGAAACAGCGCGATGTGGAGATGTGATGATCATATTTTTGAATTAAGTTAATTTTCCAATGAAGTTCCCTTTTTTCTACGCATTATGTCTTGCAAAGTTAATTTTCACGTAGTACGATCAGCATTGCAGTATTCTGCTTGCAGAATTTAAAATGTCTACTTGTTATTTTTGCTGATCAGGTCTTTATAGATCCTACGTTCTTGGGCACATTCGTTTGCAGTCCTTTGTGGTTAATGTTTATACTATATGGGGAGACACCGCCAGAAATGTGTTACGTTTTCAGGCTTCAGGTATATGAAAGGGTAAGGATTTCACTAGCTGAGGTATACGGTAGGGATTTCACCAGGGGGAGGGGGGTTGAAGTATATGAAAGAGTAGGGAAATCTGTCAATTCGGTCTGTAAAAAGGCCCAAAAGAACTAACAGATGAATTTTATGGCTGACAAAATGTCGAGAAAACGTTCTGGTGTTGTGATTTATTCATATTTAAAAGATGACGCGGTTACAGCAGTGAAAAGAAATGCAAAGTTCTAAACTAGATACATAGCGAAGTCGATGAAAGGAAAAACGGACGACACGAAGACATGAAAACGACGCAACTACGTAACAACCATCGAAAGGGATTGACGACACGAAGAAAGGCCAGCGGTGCCCCGAAGAAGACAGTAGGGATCTTAAGATCCGACGACGGCGACGGCAAGGGAAACACCACAAAAGCAATAGGTTTAATTAGCAAAACAACAATTTTGCACGTGTATCACGCTTTTTTGTAGATTTCTTTGCCGTCACTGTACGACTACGACGTGAAAATGCCTAATCTTCACGTTGTACAGAGGAATTACACAAGCGACGACGAAATTTCCTCTCTCTTTCTGCACTTGGATATGGTTCTTAGGAATTCAATTTTAGGATGGTTCGCCTATATTTGAAAAAGTTAGTGACTTGGAGTAATCGCGATGAAGATTGAAAGAACGCGAATTCACTTTTTCAGCGACGTTTTCTCTGCCGTTACCGTCCTCAGATCTTAAGGTCCCCAGTGCGATGACAAGAACCAAGGACACGACGACTAGAAGACATGGAACCGACGCTACGAAGACAACAGACAAGAACTCGAAGAACAATTTTCGAAGCAAAGTAGTGTTTCCGTCCAAGGCCATGAAATGTGGCTATCGATTATGTCTCCGATCTGAAGCCATAGCAAGGTTTTCGGAAACATTTCAGTCACTTAACTTGCTGTCTTGAATAAAAAGTGTTGTTGTACATGTTTCATTGAGGTTTTATTCATGTTTTGATTGGCAGTCATAATATGTTTAATAGTTTCTTAGCTAATGGTATATTTCCTGACGATTGAAGTCGGCTATGGTTACTCCTCCTCTATCAATGGTTCCCTTTCGGAATGTTGCACCCTCAAGTGTGGTATTCCCCAGGGAACAATATAAGGGCCTCTACTGTTTTTGCTATATGTCAATGATTTGCCCAATTGTCTGTCTCACTCTGAATCAGGAATGTATACAGATGATACCCATCTGACTTATTCGAATGGTAATATCCACTCCATTCAGTCTTCCCTGAACGAAGACTTGCTCAACATAAATCGCTGGCTTTAACGCTAAATATGACTAAAACTGAGTTCATGTTAATCGGCTCAAGCAAAAGCTTAATAATCTACCTTCTCTGCCTTCATTGAATATAAATAACGTTCCAATCAAACATTCTCATTGCTCTAAGTCTTTTGGCGTACTTTTTCATGAAAATCTAACAAGGGAATATATCTAAGAAAATTGCATCTGGCCTTGGAGCAATAAAACGCATCAATTATTGTTTGCCCTCTACCTCATGTATATTAAGGCTTGACTCAACCAAAATTCAGTGGGTTTTGATTTCAAGGAGAAATATTTCTCTTATCTTTGTGAAACCTGGCAAGCAGGTTCCTTTCCACGTTTACATCCATTTGAGTCAAGTGACTCACATTTGCCTTGTAATGGTCAAAATGTTTCACTGAAAGTGGGAATACTTAGTCAAACTTTATTCGTCTTATATTGTCGTTTTTCTATGGCTCCTAGTAAGGGCTTTGGAATACTGCCTTGTAAGAATGTCCATGTATTATCGGAAACCGTCAATTAACTAACACAGGTCACGTGACCTATCACATATACTTACAACTGAAAAGGCATAGAAAGAATTCCGCGTTACAAGGCGGAATCATGTTGAGAACGGTCTGAAGGCCAATTTGACATCGAAAAGTTTTGAATTTTTAATTTGCAAGTGTACCAAGTGTACCACATGAAACACGTTTTGTGACGTCATCAGGAGCAGGAGACCACATGACTCTATATAACACTTTAATTCAATCAAACACGTCAAATGTTGATTTTTCTCAGTTTCACTACTGAAGTTAACTTATTCTTACGAGCCGCATGCGTGATTCCGCTGGGGTCCTCTATATTAAAAAAACCAAGCCTTAAAGCAGAATGTTGTTTATGAATTCAAATGTGATTGTGCGATGAATTATATATCGGTTACACGAGCCGTCACCTCCATCAGCGTGTAGAGGAACACAAACATTAACATTCCGTTATTGGCAAGCATTTCTCGGAAAAACACAACTTAAAACGGTTGAATCTTAACACAAACTTTAAGGTCCTCAAGAAATGCCGAGGGAAGCTTGAGTGTTTAATTTTCCAAATGCTCATCATCAGAAACAAAAGACCTACATTAAACACTCAAGCGGACTCCATCCGGGCGAAACTTTTTATTTAATTGTTAGTTTACTCCATTTTCTACCCTGCCAACAGAGTCTCCTTCGATCTTCCTAGATAAGTCGGGAAGAGGAAGGAACCTCTGCCGACATCCTCAACAATTCATATTGAGCATGCTCCAAATTCAAATTTTTCTGCGACGTCAATCAAACCGTTACCGTAGCATCCACTGTGTTTGTCAGCAAATGTAAATGTAAGCGGGAACGTACCGGCTCGTTTTCACCCTTCCGTAGCTGCGTTTCCTCTGGATTTTGAAGCTCTATAGGAACAATTTCACCTTTGGAATCTAAACTTGCCATGTTTGAGTGTAAAGAAGATAAAAAAATCTTAGAGCTAAGGTAAAACTTATGGTGCTTTTCAAAAACAAAGCATCTAACAACACCCAAAACGGATCGAAATCACGAACGACGACCTTTCGTTTCCTAAGAGGTTCGCTAAGATGTATAAAAGGCGAGAAAGCGAAGAAAGCACCGCTTCTTCAGATTTTGATTGACGTCGAAGAAAAACACAAAATCCAAAGACGTTTTTGGCATCGCAAGTCAGTTGTTATCCACAAACAGCTGTAAAAGCATCGATCATTCAAATGCAACATGGATTCTGTAGCCTCATGATCTTATTTTGAATTAATGTTATCGCAAACACAGAAGAATAAGCCTAGATATTGTTTCTTAAATATTATTATTTTTATTCAAAACCCATTTGTTTATCCTTCCAAAAACTTCGCGTAACACTTACTGGATTGTGAATCCGTTCACGCAATAAAATCGGCTAAGTACATGGTAAAATCCAAAACAGAATCCATCTCGAATCTGGGTACATTTTCCAATTTTCTAAAACTGAACGTTCAATCTATAATTTTCTCAAAATTCCCGCATGAAATTGAAGCGGCAGCTATTTGTTTTTCTATGAAGCGTGGGCGCAGAAAGAGTCAGCAAAATTCCAGAATATGCGCAGGTTGCAAAGAAAATCATTTTTACAGCTTGCCATTCGGGCAAGCTGAAGCTAACATTTACTAGCCCAGACGTCATTTCAGCTAGCCCAAAAGCTTTTTGAACAGCAGAATTGATCTCACAGTTCTTCTGTTTTTCGAATTCCTCAAAAAAGATCACTTGCCCGTCGGGCAAGTTGAAAACAGAATTCACTAGCCCAATAGCAAAATCCACTAGCCCCGGGCTGTCGGACACCACTTTCTTTGCACGCTGATGCGTGCGTGCACAGATAAAACTGGTTTATCCAGAATAAAACTTGTCTGACTCATCCAAAACGCTGGATGATCGGCAGATCAAAGGAACTTGAAGATGTTGGCAGAGACGCTTCCTCTTTCCCGACTTATCTAGGAAAGATCGAAGAGACTCTGCTTTCAATTTAACTTTACATAGTCCTGACACTTTCTTTTTCTGTATATATATCACTAGCCTGCGAAAGCATCCGTTTCTCCTCGCTCTTCGCCGCTGGGGACGTCCCCTGGAGCGAAGAGCGAGGAGAAACAGATGCTTTCGCAGGCTAATATATCACCAATTAAATGCTAATTTTCTTCGCATTTAATTTGATAATGATGACACGGAGTCATCGAAACGTCGTGTTACTTTTTTATCGTTGATTTTTCTTTTTTAAAAATCTAATTAGATTATTAGATTAATTAAATTAACATGTACCCCCCGCCCCCCTCCCCCACCCCGCCCGGGCAAAACATCAACTTACTCACGGCCACAATAAAAAAATTGAGCTAAAGACGATTCCCCCGACCCAGGCCTAGAGAAGATTACTACTACATAGCCCGACGTAGAAGGGACGTAGAAGTCAAGGCAACAAGGGAATGCCATATTTGACAAATCGCTTGCAGAGTCAGCTCTCAGGACCCGAGAATGAGACAAAATTATCGACCGAGAATGAGACAAAATTATCGAATAGTCTTTGGAACCACGACTTTCCCTAAGACCATGAAGCTAAACGCAAACACTGCTCCAATCACTAGTAATATAAGGCTCATACCCGTTATTTGAATTCATAATCGGGCTCACACAGATACCTGGTCAGTTTATAATCGGGCTCACACAGATACCCGCTCACTTTAAATTCGTGCTCACACAGATATCCGCTCACATTATAATCGGGTTCACACAGATACCCGCTCACTTCAAAATCGAGCACACACAGATACCTGCTCATTTTTAATCGGGCTCACAAAGACACTCGTAGCTTCATAACGGGGAGCACAAAGATACCTATCATTTCATAATCGGGATCACAAGGATGCCCGTCACTTTATGAATCGCAAGCCGGCGAACCACAATATTCACAAAAGAAAAGGATGATAAAGACACAGTGTCTACTCCCACTAAATGTTAAGCGATACATCATTTTGGAAAAATTAAAGAAGGTTCGCCAAACTATAAGCCCCCCGGCCCGAGCGGTAACGCAGGTGAAAAAATAGCGCGAAAGCGAATGAACATCGAAGCAGGCTTTGCCACGAAAGTAGGAATAAATTCTCACGCCGACTACGAACAAACACAAGCGAAACACAGATTAGAATGCCGACCCACCGAAACAGAATAATGTAAACAACAACTCACCTCAGCTGTAGCAGGTAATACATACGACCAGAACAGTTCACAGCTAGCGCAGAACAGAATGTACGAAACAAAAGGAAGAACGGAATCCGTCACGTCTCTTTGTTTGGCGTGGAGATGGAGTTCGAAGGTCGCGCACGTGGCAGAACAGAATTTGCGAGTTCCAGGACGGCTGCACTCGTAGACGCGCACGACTGAAAACTGTTGCCCGGAGTAGTCAATAGTTAAAAATCGGTATCAATAAAAATCGACAGCAATCAAATGATTTTTATCGATTGATAACGAAAATCGGTCAAAATCGATAAAGTAAAGTGCTGAGTCAAATCGATATTATTGATTTGATTTGAAACGGAAGCCCGCTATTTTGGCATGAGTTAGATAGTACAGTGGATAGTATAGCTGAGAAAACACATACACGAGTAACACCTGCGATCAGCAAACATGAAAAAGAGAAATATGGTAACTATTACTAGATTGCGAGCAGTCTTTTACTTTTCTTCAAAAGTTACTGTGCGCGAAACGTAAGCACGAGTGGCGATCTTACTTTAAGCCGCCAGTTTCGAGAACCCGAGAAGAATAGTTACGCATCATAACCAACTACAAACAATAGCGAACCAAGCAGTAATCTCAGTAATAAAACTTTTAAGGATATCTTACAGAAGTTCCTCAAGGGAAATGATCATGAATTCAAGGCAATCTTACCGGATTTAAAGAAAGTGTATTATGTTCTATCAAGTTCCTCGGGTTTAATTGATTAATCAAATTACCTTGACAGCTTGACAGCTTGACAGCTTTTCCCTAGACAGAACAAAAGAGTCAGCAGTCTCTTATTTATTTTTTATACTGCTTGCAATCTCACAATGATCTGTCAACAGCTGTGCAATTGACCAATCGGGTTTTGTTTACAAAAGAGTCATGATCATGATCAGCAGTCTGTCTTTTCTCGTCTCGTCTGCTTATTCTAATAAGAACGTCGTAGTTTGCAATGCGCTGGATGAGATAAGAATTAGACGGATTTCAAGAGAAAAGGCGGACTGCAAGCAGTCTACTATTACACACACCAATTTTTTCTCTAAAACGCTTTATTTTGTTCATAACATAAACGGTTCAGTTACATTCAGTTCTCGCAAGCAAGTATCACGAAGAAAGCAACTGTTAGATAAAGATTTCCTAGTCTAAATTTCAGACATGCCTTCGAGTCGGGATTCGGGCTAATTCCTCGATAGATTTCACCCATTTCCGTCATCAATCGGTAAAAATCACTTGAATGCTAACGATTTTTTATCGATCAGGATTTTTGTTTATTGACTACTCCGGGATGTAACTACACAACGATCGACCCGAACTACACCGACGTTATTTTGAAAGGGTGGGAGATCTAAATCCTGAAAATCCTGGCGCCTACAAACCTGGATAATATCAGCCATCAGAAGAAGATTTTAAACCTTGTTTTAACGAAAAGATAAGACTTTTTTAAAGATATATTTAAAAGTGATAAATGTTTGGTACCTCGACTCTCAATGCCAACTCAATTCTCAATAAATTTGCTGCCGTTGCATGAAGTCAGTTTTCATTTTTTGATGAACAAACTTGAACAGATGTATCTTCCAATATGAAATCGATGAAATCGGTAAAAATCAAGATAAATCGATTAAAAGAACGAGTGTGTCATCAATTTCTACCAATTGATCAATACAATCGATATCAATCGAATCCGATTTACCGATTTTTATCGATTTATCGATTCTTATCGATTGACTACTCCGGGAGCATTGTCAACATCTCGCGGTGGTTACGGAAGCAAAGGGAACACGGCCTGCTGCGACTGTACCGCAACTTTGCCGACGAAACGGCAGCAGGTAGTGCTGCGCAGAACTTTCCTGTCCCGCGTTCAATGACGCTCTTTGCGAAATGACAACTTTGCATATATTATTCAGGTTGATATAGTGAATAATACGTCATCGCACGGGATAATGAATATTACATGACTGTGAATAATTTTAAAACCAATCAATAAATTTTTTTAAAACTTCGTCAAGTGAACAATTAACAGCCCTCGTTATTCAAGGTATTGTCTCCAAGTTTAATTTTCACGTGAACGGGAATAACGTATTTACCCACCTCGAATAAGCGCCTATCCTAAAGGCGGAAAAAGTTAATAAGCGCCCAGCCTCGAATAAGCGCCCACCCCCACCTCACTCCCTCCCAAGGAAACTCCAATAAGAGATAATAAGAGACCCCCCCAAGAACGGAGTTTTCTTCAGGGTATTTTACAGAAACCTTGCTTTGTTACATCTTCGCTTTTTGTTGCTACCATTTATTGTTTTGTTGCAAAATACACATACTTCACTTGCTGAGAACGGTGAAAATTAATAAGCGCCCACCTCGAATAAGCGCCCACTATCAAGGTCCAAAAATTTAATAAGCGCCCAGGGTGGTTAATCGAATAAATACGGTAGGTCACAATGCATTTTATTTGAAATATGCAGAAATGTTAGCTATTGTTGTCCACGAAAATATGAAACTAGGAGACAATACCCCTGAATAATTTGGGGTCTTTCACTTGTAAACAGGAAGTGTCCGACAAAAAAAAAAAATAGGCGAATGTATCGTTAACGCTCTCATAGACTTTGCTTAATCTTCACGAATGTCGAGGTGGCTATTGGAAGAAAAAGCTCCCGGGAAAAACCTCATCGAGCCACCTTCTACAAAAGAACGAGACATTAAACCTCTACTTTGATAGGCGGCCAAGGCCACACTTTGGCCGACCCAACGATCAAGAGTCAGTCTATTGTTTTCACCTCTATTAAGCGGCCACCAAGCACTTGATACACTTAGTTTGGCTTTATTTAAAATAATATGACGAAAGAAAATACAGTCCCAGCAATCGAACCGGCAGCCTGGTGATAACTAATGGCAAGATGAGTAAGAGAGCGATCTCGATCTGACAGTTGTAAGTGTTTTCAGTACTGTAACCGGGGCCACTTAGACAAAGTTGACCAATCAGATTGCAGGAAAAGAACAAAACATTCCAGGAAAGTTGACTGTCGGCCAATCAGCAGCTCGTAAAAAAACAATGGCTGTCTTTACACTAGGCTGTTAAGTAAGACTCAAGAGCTGCTGAGTTTTACTTAACCAAAAGTTCGTGTGTGAAGGCCTAAGTAAAATCTCAAGTAACTTTACTTTGTATCTCATTAAAGTCGGAAAGTTGAAACGATTCAAGAAAGTTTCAAGCGACTTGAAAACCATCCTTAAAACCGACTTAGCTGACTTGCAGTTAATTGCGGTTTCTTGAGGTTTGAGAAAGGCGAAACACGTCAATCAAGCGTAATTATGTGGCGTGGGAAAATAGCCTTACGTTAACCTGAAGTAAAAAAGAATCGCTGTGTGTGAAGCTTTATTTTACTTGAAGTAATTAAAATTTACTTGTCTTGACATATTTCTTAGCTTATTTAGGCTCTAGTGTAAAGACTACCAATATTAAAGTTATTTAAAGCACAAAATTTAAATATTGATAGCAAACGTGTTACATAAAAGCAAAATATTTTACCAGACAATGTTTTTCTATTTGAAACTTTACATGTAACACAGAGGATACATATTTGTTTGACGTAAGGTATTGTTTTGTCCTTTACGAGCAATTTCATCGATACCAGTTGCCACATTTAACGATGGGCCGAATTTACACTAGAGACGAGTTATTATCCGTCAGGCGGATTATTCCTCTAAGTATAAATCCGAAGAGGAATTTTGCTCCATAATTCGTCTAGATATTTGATGCTGGTTACACGACGGGTGTTTCGGTGTTGAGGAGCTGAGTTGCGGAAATATAGAAACCAGTCCCTCACTTCGTCAAAAAACCGTTTGCGTTCGTCTAGATATAATAAAGAGACGAATAATCCGTCTAAGACGAATTACCCATCTGTTAACACGTCTTGAAGACATACTAACAGACGAGCCAGCCTCAGACGAATTTTGCTCCATAATTCGTCTTGGCATCGAATTTATTCTAGAGACGAATCATCCGTCTGAGACGGATAATCCGTAAATTCGGCCTAACATCCGACCTCAAGTCAAAAATACCACAAACGCTTACATTTTTCACCTCCCTCAACACTCTAACGGACCTCTCAGGAAACAGGCTTTCTTCAGCGGGTTCAAATTGGGAGGTCACTTCTGTAGGTTGTAATTGGTTGATTTCGATCCATGTTGTTGATTTCGTGTCGTAGCAACCATGGTTGACAACTAAGGGTGTGTTCCTTTCGGTGAATCCAAAAACGGATTCCAAATCTTAAGACGGATTTCGCGTTCCTCTCGGCAAATCCAAATCCGGATTTTTGATCTAGTGAATGCTTTTCGAAAAAGGATTCACTTGATTTGAAATCCGATGAATCCAAATCCATTTTTGAGTGAAAATGCATGTTTTTTCAACTTCTTTCAACAATATAAGTAATGCTTGTGGATGAAATGATGCAAAGTGCTCATTTATATGTTATTTTACATGACTTGTCAAGCACAAAAAATTACCATTTTTAGCAGTTTTAACCTGATTTCCAATTCTTGGAAAATCCAAGATGGCAGCCAAGGTGGCGACCATTGTTAGTGACGTCACAGGCCTCCAGCAGCGCCACCACCCATAAAACATGCCTCATCTTGTTGAGACGATCAAAGTTTTTCCACTGAAGGCAAAATCGTGTCGAAAGACTGCACCATATCAACAGGTTATAGGGAGGTGTTCCATCAACCCCCCCCCCCCCCCGCTTCTACCAAGGTGGGGGCATGAATTTGCGCGTGCGTCCGACGGTTAACACATTAAAGAGACAGTGCATTTACTGCAGTTAAAAGGGGTGCAAATTTCTAGGTCTGTGAAAGGGGTACCATTTGTCAATAGAAGGTATACTAAAGAGGTTGCCTTTTCTGTCTTAAATGTGGGTAAGGGGTTAGATCTCGGAGCTTGGCCTCCCCGTATAAAACTTTGTTTAGTACCCCCCGGGTTACAGCACTTCAAGCGTGTATGCACAGGAAATTCTTGCCAATTCTTGCCATTGAAGCGCTTCAGACAATGACTCTCAGATAATCATAAATGCCGAGGCGGCCATTTTACTCTGTATTATTGTCCGTGAGTTGATATGATATTGCTGTTGCCGGGCGTCGGTTTAATGAAAACCGGGCTCAGACCACATTCAATTGAAGATCAGTATAGACGTATTTAGAATCGTTAGTTTTCTGCCTGCAATCGGCGTTCGGTTGGTGAAGGGTTACACTAGGACACAGCTATTTCGAGGAAGGTTGTCGGAAAAACTGTGCACGCGACAATCCCGAAAGGTAATATGGGATATGACCAATGCACTTTTCCAGACACTGTAGCTTTCGAATCTACTTTTTTTCCTGCTTTCCTTTAGAACTCGCAAACTTTCCAAGGCCTCTCGTGCAATTCTTTGAGATTTCCGGCCTTGAAAAACAGTGAACTTAAAATCACCCACAATACCTTTCGGGATCGTCGCGTACACTTTTTCCGACAACCTTTCTTGAAATAGCTGTATGTACTCTTTGTTCAACCAACCGATTTTCATCAGTAAGGAATTGCAACAAGACCTCAGGTCAAAGAAGATTAAGCCCCCCCCCCCCCTTAAATGAAGAATAATGCGTTATTTACTTATTTTCATGTGATCTCTGCAGATTATGTTGGCTATACAGTCCAACCATAGTTTATAGAGTGGAGATACTGCAAAACAAGCTGCCCTTTTTGCAGCCCGTTTTATCGTAGCTTTACACAGAACAGGATCCAACATAATCTCGTACCTCGATCTCACTCTGTTAGTGATCTGGGTACGAGATTCGATCCAACATGCCTGTCGTAAACAAGACAACAATTTTAGCAAATTAAAACAACTTTTTATTTGTCCCTAAAATAACTTTACTGCTGTTTATAACTTCTTTAGGAGTCACAACTTTTTTGTACAAAAATACAATAATAAAATAAATATCCTCATATAACGTGAATATTAAGCGCTGAGGTTCGATTTCATGTTTTTGCTTCAACACGAAAGCATCGAAACATTATAAACATTAAATTTTTGTGGCTTCTTTTAAGTTAAATGCTACAAAAAAAGTTCAACGATTGATAACAAATATTCGCCGAGCGAACTTTCTCAAAGACTTCTGGAACTACTATAACTAGGGACAGGGAAAAAATTGACCAATAACTGACCGGCGAGTCCTCAGTAATAATCCCAGAATCAATTGCGGGACGCGTTTCGGCTTCAGTTTCTTTCGCGTTTTTAAAGTGACGAATGGGAAAGGTGAAAGAGAATTGCCTTGCCCCAACCCCTTCTCTATTACCACCCAGTGGCGGATCCAGGAGAGCCCCCGGCCCCCCTCCCCTTATTTTTAGAGAAAACCGAGGCCCGAAGGGCCGAAAAAACGATTTTTGGACACCGCCCCCGCCTTCCCCTTATCTGAAGGTCTGAACCCACCACTGCCACCCGACGAAAAATTGGTGGGGATGGGGACAACGTGTCTCTTGCATCGCTTCGTTCAGAGCCGGATACTACACTGTGATAATGAATGAAGTTTGTTGCCAAGATTTATCCTCAGAGTCCGAGACTCTAAAGTCAAAGCAAAGTACTCAAGCAAGGTCCACTTTCAAAGATATCCCACATATCAGTGTGTCAAGTCAGTGACGTGAGACCACTACAAAAGACCCATGACTCCCGGGGGGGGTACTCGCAGAAAAATTGGGTAGGGATGTGCGGCCCGCTTCCCAAAACCCTTACCCTATTTATGACCAAAATCTGCGATTTTCCCTACCCTATTTATGACCAAACCAAAAATTTGATACCCTATTTATGACCTGACCCTTAAATCAATACCCTGTTTCAGACCTGCCTTATAATTATTTCCCTAGTTCAGACCAATGTTAAAGGCAATGTTTTTCTGCTTTTATTAGGTTAG
>BOPM01000026.1:866476-877057 GCA_022179025.1 Porites australiensis
TATGGTGCAATTTAACGCGGAATTCCTTCGTCAAGTAATGAATTTTCCTATATTATCGTTCAGAAAAAATCCTAAAATTTCTTAAAATCCCATTTGACTCTAAAAATCCTAAAGGCCTGGGCACAACGGGACGTCAATATACTACCGGCGGGTGCTTAAAAAATGACAGCTCTGTGACAGCTTGTCTGTTAGATCTATACATAGTTATTAGTTTCATATATAAAGCGATTACGCCATCTCGATCGCCATTTCCTCAACATTTTAAAATTCTTGGATATGCTTTTTAGGTGTACACATGTTAAGAGGCGAAAGAAAAGCTTCTTTATACTGGCTCTAGTCACGTTCAGTGTCGGTTTACTAACTTTAACGAGAACTCCCGTAATGACTCTACATGGAGCGAAAGATTCTGACTTCAAACCAGTCCCGTATACAAGATTAGCTCAGTGCGAGCGAAAACCGCGAGGCGAGATCGACTGCCCCGACATTCGTCGCAAAGGAACAACACGGCTTCGGCAAGCTCAACTTGTTCTTACAAGGATGTTAAGAGTCTTTGATATCATCGCTAAAAAACATGGTATTAGATACTGGCTATATCGAGGGACTTTGTTAGGTGCTGTACGGCACAATGGACACATTCCTTTCGATAACGACGTAGATATCTGTATTCCCAAACCAGACTTTGAAAAATTCGTAAAATATGGCACGAAAGAGCTCCCCGATGACATTTTTTTTCAAACTGAAGAAACAGATCGTCACTGGAAAATTCCGCCTTGGACCGGCATGCTTGGAAAACTACGTGACACACGAAGTTGCTACAAGTCCTGCCGCGGCTGTGGGCATAACGATGGTTTACAAGTGGATATGTTTGTTGTTGAGAGTGACTCTGGCGGCAATTTTGTTGAGATCTACAGTCATTCAAATTGGTTTCTTCGGAGATTTATTTTTGGTCCAATTATACGAAAAAAGAGCGAAATTTTGCCATTGACAGAAGTCAATTTCGATGGTTTTTCTCTTCCGGCACCGCGAGAATGGAAAAACATTTTACAGTCGCTCTACGGAGATTTTATGATAATTCCACCAAACGAAGAACTCGGTCACATTATTACAGATTCGTTCCACAGTTGTAAAAAATAGATAACTAAAGGTAAGCTTTGGGAAACTTAATCTTTTGTAAAAGTTTATAAGAACCCGTTTATAAACACCAATGAAGCCAATGAAATCCATTAAAGTAGACTGTGCTCTTGATTTCGCGGATTGTAAGCGTAACAGTTCTTGCACCTTGTAGACGTGTAAATTCATTAATTTTTTATTGAAAATGTCTCATGTGACGTTTTCCCTCTGGCTGTTCGTTATTTTGAAATTTTACTGCCTGCTTTCGCAAGAACGCAAGTTGTCGTAACAGCATTTAATTAATAAACATGAATATATTTTACTTGGACTTGGAGTTCATGTTTTACGCTGTGGCAACACGTGTGTGACTCAGACAGGCTAAATACACGGCAATCTGAAAAGACCTAAACTCCGAAAGCCAGCTGAAAAGTTAGAAAGCCTATTATTAAGCGAGAAAGTACATACAACTAGCCTCGACTAGTTTCCCAAAGCAATAAAATACAGTGCTTTTATTTTGAATCGTCATTTCGCAAGGCCTCTAGCCACCTTGACCTTCAGGGCAACCACGCGGTGATCGCAGGTCGATGGGGGCTAGCGTGACTAGCCTGCGAGCCGCAGACTTATTTCCGGTCGTCGCTTCTCTCCCTCCTTTCTCGGTGGGTGAAACTAGAGCCGAAAAAACCGTATGCTCTCGCAGGCTATAGCGTGACACTTTTTGTTGAAATTCCCTAGTCAATACGGACCACCGGGCATTTAGTGTGATAGTTGTTCGTGAACGTGCATATTTACAACCCAACCTAACCCTAAGTATCGCTCGCAGTGAATGTCTCTCGTCTGCTCGAAAAAACTGCACAGATCATGTTTATATACAGTAATTAAGTTCTAATGTCAATTGCTCAAATCAATGTCATCAATGTGCAAACAAAACGTTACATAACACTCGCATAAAACGTGACAGTTTTCGTGAGTTCAGCAAAATACGTGTAAGAGGATTTTGACACACTGATACTCGTTGTAAAGGCTATTTTAAAGAGTACATAATTTTAAAATTTTGAAAATTGCGTGAGGTAGGATTGCGAATGACATCTTCATCAAGACAAATATGATAAGCTTAAATATTCACAGCCGTAGTTATTCAAATGCTCCAAAACAAAAGCCACCGCCGTGAATTCTTTTGACACAAAGTTGATTGATTGATTGATTGATTGATTGATTGGCCTGAGTTAGTTTGGTCTAAAAATAAGGGGGGGGGGGGCTCTCCCCTATATCTGCCACTGCCTTAAATGGGACGAAAAGAATAACTGATAAAGTTCAAATACCTGCAACCAGGGAGGGGTAGCTGAGTCAAGAAAGCACTCAATGATTGCCTCAACTTTTCTGTTAAGAGAAACCTGTGAACAAAAAGGGTTGCATTAAGGCCAATTAATCCGGTTAAACTTAGTGTTTTTCATCATCATTATCATCATCATCATCATTAATTATTATTATCATTATTAGTGTTATTATTATCATTATCATCAGTAGTACAATTATCATTTATTTATTTATTTATTTTGCCGCGAATTCGTGGCAATTTATTGCAGTCTTCCAAACATCAGCGAACTCTAACACGGGACAAAAGAAATGGATTTGCACAAATTTGCTCCTTGCAAATACGTTGCAAACATGTAAATACTGAGGAGCAAATATATGGCAAACATGGTAAATGCCACGTTTGCCTAGTCATTTTTGGTATGCAATTGTGGCATTTACCATCTTTGCCATATATTTTAATACTCCTCAGCATTTACATATTTGCAAGGAGCAAATTTGTGCACATCCATTTTTTCGCCCAGTGGCGACAACAGGACGGGAAATAAGAAAAAGACGGCAAAACATTGTGTCGTATAAAGCGTGAAAAAAATTTCCACCAAACTTCACCTCGCTTCTTTTAACAGGTCTTTTTGTAAGAGGCCAGAATCGAATCGATCCTAGTTCGTCGTCTACCATACCGAAACGAATTGGAATTTTTGAATTCGCTAAGCTGTAAATATATGGTAACTCTATCTTGTGCCAAAAATCGCCGATAAATCGCATCAAAATTCGAGGCAGTTCAAAATATAAAACTACGACAAACCGCTATAAATGCGCTAGATCACGAGTACACTCGTTTTTATTTAATGCAAGAATGTTGTTTTTCCTGCCCAGGCTGAAAATATTCTTGTAATTTGTTTTTTCAATTATAGCTTATGACATTTGTGTTGTAGGTTTTTTCGTTTTGTTGGCTAGTTTTGCCGTTTAGAACAGATTTTCAGCACACAAAACAGTGTCCTTTTTCTAAATTTCAGCGTGAGGTTTATCCTTAAATTTATTTTCGCAAATTTCAGCCTCGATACTCTTATAAACTATATTCTTATAAAAGAAAGAGTGTAGTCCCTCATGAGAGAGCGTGACAATCGCCATCCTCTGGGATCGCTTCTATTCTCTGTCTTCACTGTCACGCAATCAAAAACAACAAATGCAGACCATTACATACAGAACGTCTAAATTCTGGGACATGAAAGAACAAAAATAGACAAAGATCCTCGCCAAGAATCAGGTCTGTGTGACATTTTATATGCGAGATATTCGGGAAAAACGTTTTACCTTAGTATGGAAACGCCATGTTGTTGTCCCTTTAGGGGGCACAAATATGGCGGCCGCAAAGCAACAGAACGGTCTTTGAGTTTTCCTCCAAAAGCGTGGAATCATCGCTTGAGGAACTCATAAACATTAAAGTAATATATATTCTTAGTCAAGGAATGCTTAGATAGCAAAATCTTAAAGCGTTCTTAACCCACTGATAAGAGTTTTACCAACCGCCAGCTAAATGCCGCGCCAAGCAAAAAAAGAAAAAAAAAACCCTTACAATGCAGATTTTGTCGGGGTAAGAGCGTATAGGCTAGATTTGTAATTAAATGGTTATAAATTAGTTTTCCCTCCTAAAACCCATACACGCGCGATTTGAAATTGCTCGAGAAGTCGCCTGCGGTCTTTAACCGCTAACTCTACCAAAAGAAATTAAAGGAACAACTTTGTCATGAAAGATCTTAATCATCGTGGATAATGTGTAATAAGGGTTTAGTTTTATCGTTTGTCTCATGATTGTCACTTTGATATTGATCGCGACGTTTCGACCGCACACTGCAGGTCTTCATCAGGCGATAGTGTCGATTTACTGAGTCGAACTATTTGTACCACCGCGATCAATTCAAAGTGACAATCGTGAGACAAACGATAAAACTAAACCCTTTAGGAACAACTTGGTTACAAAAAACTTATTATTGTTTGGCAAGTTTTACAACCACAAGGGAATAAAATAAAACCAGACTGGACTCTGGACTATAGACCCTGGACTCTGGACTCAGGATACTGGACTCTTGTAGAGTCCAGGGTCCAGAGTCCAGAGTCCAGTCCTGGTTTTAGCCTGTACTCAACCACAAGATAACAACCAATAAATTGAAACAAACAAACAAAACAAAGCAAACAACAAAAATGCAAACTTACGTCATCCATGTAATTGAACAGTTCCTGTAAACAACAAGAAAATACAGTTTAAAAAAAAATTCAGTGTTTATCCCCGGCGGGAGCACTCAAGAGAAGTTTGGGTAGGGGTGTGCCGCCGATGCCATCAGACCCTGACCCTGTTAATTTCAGACAACAAACGTTCATTTCACCACCCGACTACCCTGTTTAAGGGCCTGTTTACATAGAGGTGGGGAACCTCAGGTACGTGAAGTAACCCGCTAAGGTGGGGTAACCTGCCTGTCCACATAATCTCTCATTTTGATCAGGTTTACATGATAGGTGGGGTGACCCGCCACATGTTACCTCACCTATCTGGGGTAACCGACCTCCATGTAAACAGGCCTTAAGACAAAAGACCTCATTGAATAATCCTGATTAATCAAGATCGTAGTTTGAAAAATAGCCTGAGAAAACAGCTGACCTTTGGCGACGCTACCACTGGTTTCCCCGCCAAATGACGTCTGAGAAACGAGAGCAGAAATTCCCCACTGATGACGCGTCACTACCCAGATTTGGGTAATGCTACTAATTGGTCGTGCCGCGTGGGAAATTTGATTCAACCAATCAGAATGCACTACCCAGATCAGGGTAGTGACGAGTCATCAGTATGAAATTTCTGCGCTCCTTTCTCAGGCGTCCTTTGAAAAATTGCTTCTTTCTGTTACCCGGCGTTGCAGGCAGCCCACGCATCGTCTAGACCAAGTCTCTGTACGCGAAATGAATATTCATTTCCTCTCATCGCCAACATTTACACTCTTTTAAAGGATTCCGATCCTAAAAGACACCCTCTTTAAGGTGCTAAATAGTGAAATTGCGTACTCTGTTATCTATTCAGCGGCGCATACCTGGTTAGGCCAAATAAGAGAGTGGCTAGGGTTTATTTCAAGTCTGTATGGATTCGAAATGGCTACCATAAGGCCAAGTGGAAAAAGAAAAAAAGAAATGCTCTCTCTACAAATTCTTACCATCCTTAGGGGATCATGAGTTCCTCGGTCAAATATTTGTAAATGAAACGTCAGATGAAACACAAATTTGTTATTTTAAACAACTCGATGCGTCATAAGAACTAGCTCAGTATCTAATAAATGCTTCGCTAGTGTTTTGAAAAAGTAACAAAAGTTACACAGGATTTTAGAATGATTTGTGTGAAAATTAAGCCTTATTGGCCCCAAAAATGAAGCGGGCGGGCACGAGAAACATTTGTTTTCTTTTTAGTTGTTTGTTTGTTTTTTTAACTTGGCCTATGGATGCAAGGACAAAAGACGGAAAAAAAGAAACTGTTTTGTTATTTTACGTTGTTTATTCGTTACCTTGAACTTTTGGACTTCTAAATAGAAGAGAAGGTCATTTTCTAGGCGTGGAAAGCCGTCAGGCTCGCCGTGGGTCTGAAGGTATCGTCGAAAATATTCCATCTTTATAGACAGTCGACCGTGGATGGACTGAAGGACTTTCTTAAAGTTGTCCTTGTCTTCTTTTGTCGGTGCAGATCGGCCGGTACTCTGAACAATTGAACATCCATAAACAGGAATATCATTATAATTGTTAATAATAATAATAATAATAATAATAATAATGATGATGACCGTTGCTGAGAGCAGTTTGAGGTCATTATAAAGAGGTGGCGGCCGCATAAAGGTTAAAACAAGAGTAAACATTACATCAGCCCGAGCAAGAAAACTGGCAGTTATGGAGAGGTGGCCTTTATATTAGTACTCAGAGGTTCGAACGTATTTAGATAAAAAAGGAAAATAAGTCAGTAACGTCGTTAAAAGTAAAGTTAAACACACCTTGGTCTTTCTTGTTCTTCTTCTGTAAAACTGCAAAAAGCTTTGCGAGCTCTCAAAAGTGTCTGCTTTGTTAAAACTTCCGGGGGTGTTTGGTGTACCCTCGCGCCGGCCACCAGCCTCTTGCGCATGCTACAAGAAACAAGGAAGAGAAAGAAGTTCTAAATCCTTAAGTTACTGCACGAAATATTGCCTTACACTCATTTATACCATACAGGGTCAAGTTTAAAGAAAGTTACCAATTTGTTTCAAATCAGGCTTTTTCCGTATAAAAGGGTCAAATTTACTAAATGTAGCCCGAAAAAGGTTTGTCAAGTGAGAAAGAAGGAATTCCCATGTTTTATGTTAATAACGGTCATCTTCCCTGCTAAAAGCCGCCCATACAATGTTACTAGTGGTAAAAACTGTTTTTATACTTGTAGCTTCACCAAACTAGCTATATTCAGGTGATTGAGCTTCGATTCGGCTTGATCGCTGAAGTAAAGCTTTCGTCAAAATTAAAATGACTTTGACTTGAGCAAAAAAATCTTAGACGCGCATCCTTCATGTTGATAACACCTTGGAAGTCCACATCGTTACAATGTGACTAGCGTCTTTGATTTCGGACCGCAGTTTTCATGCCATTCATACAAATGAGAAGTGATCAAAACCGATCAGTTGAGTCCAGGCAGCTTCCGCTTTTCGTTGGAGTGGCAAAGTCAAGTTTTTCTCCGACTAGTAGTCTCCAAACCAAATTCCAAAATTTCAAATCCAAGTCCAGTCGAATTCGCGTGGGAGCCACGAGAGGATACCGGTAATTCTATCTTGCTGGAACACATCCCGCGTGGAAAGAATTCTTAAGAACTTCTGGGGTTTTCTTTTAGAGATCACGGGGGAGTTATCCATCTTGGTCTTCGGCCTAGGTAGATAGCATTCTCCTCGTTCTGCCTGATTCTCCACATCCCACCAAAGCCGAATTCAACAATTGTTCAATACTACATTGAAATAGTGGTTATTACCTTGAAGAAACTCTTGAAGTAGGCCTGTACATCACTTAGTACAAACTGTTGCGCCTCTGTAAACATCGGAGAGGTGGGTCTCTCTCCTTCCACTTGGTTGAGTAGAGCCTGGGGTAAACCCACTGACCTATTGAGAAAACAAACGCGAGGTTTGAGTGATATCTTCCATGGAAGCAACAATATGGACACTTTATTTTGAACGGTTTCCAACCGAAAAATTATAATGTGTTGCTTTTTTCTAATAAGCTTATTGAACCTCGAATCTTTGCAGTTATCTTACTTAGCAAGAGACAAACTGAGTAGGGCAAAGTAGGGCGTTTACCATTTTATTTAGAAGTGGTCGGATAGACACTCGCCAGTGGCGAAGAAAATTTGACCATAAATTACCAGCCAGATCGGTCTATTTTCTCAATACTATGAGCGTCAGAGAGTTTTTAAGCAAAAACTTTCGAGAAAAGTCTGAAGTCCGACGTCCATGATATGGGACGGACTGCTGGATGACAGGATTGGGATTGATTGCGATTTTGTTACTAACCTTCTGGATGAAGAGTCAAAGTACGTCCTGCAAAAGAAGGTTAAATGAGCGTTAGTTTATGACGGTGATAATAACTTGAACCGTGTTTTGACACATTCAGTAAGAATATCAATGATTGGGAAGGTGTCGGGTTTCGCCTCATGTAAGCGAATCCAGGTTTCGGAATCCGGGAAATTTTTCCTTGTGGAATTTGGTATCATCAGCTTTGGAATTCGGAATACAGCTCAAGGAATCCGGATCCCACTTAAAGATTAGAATCCGGAATCCAAGTTCTACTGACGAAGACCGGAATCCAGTACCTGGTATCCGGAGTCCAACAAGGGGCGAAGTGAGGACGACACTGGGGCGAAGTGGATCAGCAGGTCATAGATAGGGGGGGAATGAAGTATCCAACTTCAAAAGCCCGCCCTTTTGCTCTTACCAGCCGAGTTGCTTTTCCTAAATTAAGTTACCTTTTAAAGAATCCGATCGGTTCACAAACTTTTGAAATAAATGCAAGAGAAAATCTTCCGTAATTCCTGGGTTTACTTTTGGTAATCACTTACATTAAATCGAAAGTGGCCATCATGGTGAAAATGGTTATCCAGCCTTTAAAACGCACTCGGATTCAATTGGTTTCTGGCTAACTGACCACCTACCCCTCCCCTAAGTCACAATTTTGTCCTAGGTGAGAAGTAAGTGTTAATGTTGACTTAAGGGAGGGGCAGGTAGTCAGTTACCAGGATATTGATTCATTAAATAAATCAAAAGCTTTATTAATACAAAGTGTTGTTCACGTAGTATACGATTTGGAAACAAATAACACTTACCTGTAAATATGCGTCGCTTGCTGTGTTTTCTGCATCTTTTTTGCAGGTAAAATAGCGTTGTATTGTTCAATTTCAAGGTACATTAGAAGTTGATTCAGTGCTTGTCGTCCTTCCATATTCTGCACATACTGCTTAAAAGAGGACATAGTTCTGACATAAAAAAAACAAGAAGAGAAGATTAGATCAGATTAGGTCTGTATTTCCGTGGGATGCCTGTGGCACTCCCACGGTAAAAATCCGCTTCGGTTGTACCCAAAATTGCAAAGCCAGCCAACAGGATTAGGTAAAATCTTTATCGATTATCTCTTCTTCCAAGCCGACCAATCAGATTGTACAAAATCTGTATCGATTTTTAATCGATTTGCTTCCTTTGAAGAACGTTGAAATCAGAACGTTCCTTGCTAAATTTGTCGCGCTTGAGTTTTCCCACTCGTGGTTTAGGATGGCTTGTTAACCAGCGAAATCCTTCGGGATACTGGCAAGTCACGAAAGGCGACCTAAGCCAAATTATTTCTTTCCTTCATGATTCTCTTTTGTTTAGGTCCAGCTTTTTCATAAGGTTTTAGTAGCGTCTGGTTGCGGGCCATCATTTCCGGTAGATTTTGCTGTTCGGAGTTCGCCAGTTTTTGCCGAGCACAACTAGAGTTCAGTTTTTTCTTTTCTTATCGAAAACATCTTGGCGATGGGAGGTTAAATCGCTCAAATTTCAACTCGTACCCTTGACGATTGGCGTTGAAATCGCGAAAATATTGTCCTCGTCGATCGACGACTCGCTTTCGGCATGGATTGGACTTCTGGATGCGACACGGATCAGGACATGAGTAAACTTTTTATACCTTGGAATCAAGGATAATCATTGGAACTATGTTAACTTTGAGACCTTGGAAACACATTGCAGTTAATTTTTAACCGTATCAAGAGCATCTTGGAATATTAAACTTTCATCTTGGATTAAAACATTGGAACTTTACCGAACTCTGTAACTCTGGGTTCGACCCTGGATAAAGCAAGCGAATGTTTTGTCTTGTTTTGTTCCATTAACCTAGATAGAACGCCATTATGCTTCCATAGACCAACGCATCCCACGGAAACGACTTTAGGCGTCTTGTTCCAATAAGAACCTGCTATATTGATAGTCGTGTAACCTGGTTCCCAGTTAAGTCCCACAATCACTGATGGTATATATATATTGTTTTTGTTCACTGAAAATACATACCTCATTACATTATTTTTCCAAGTAAAATTCATATGCATAGTTGAGTTAGTATAATAACTGGCAATTTCTATAATTCCTGAAGCGTGCTGAATGTTATCGATTCTAATCACTTTGGGACACCTCCAGAATCCTCTTTTCTTTCGTCGTTTACAACGCATGCTCAACAGGTGAACAGGAATTATGGACTTCACCAGCGAAAGGAAGGAATTTGGAATGATCTCTCACCCTTTATTCTCTATAACGTCGACAAAATCCGGAGCAGCAGGCTTAACTGGTTCAGCTTGTTTTTTATTCTCAGCTTCAGAGCCTTCATCGGAATCCGCTGATTTCTTTTTCTTGCTGTCAAATGTTACATTTTTCGAGGTCTTGCCTTTCTTCTTGGCTTTTGTCTTCACTTTTTTAGCCTGTCATTGGAAACAAAATAAATGGAGGAAAGAATGATCACCTTCTCGTTAGCTCAAATGATATGGCGCTGGTCGGTTAAGGAGGAGGTTGCCATTGAGTTCAAATAGGACAATTGCACGATGACGTCATTTTACTACAACTACCAGAATCCTTCAGTTTGTTGCTTTCTAGTTCAAAC
>BOPM01000026.1:877079-909215 GCA_022179025.1 Porites australiensis
TTGGTAACGTTAAGTCTTTGAGGCCTTATGTCGTTTATCCGTTTCGTATCCGTTGATCAATAAAGGTTGCGCTTGAATCTGGGTTTGTAGTTGTGGTGAATTGCTGAGAGCGACTGTTCTTGAGGGAAGAAAATTTGACCTAGTTTGGCACGCAGCCTCTTAACACCCATTAAAAAGTGCTTCTGTCCTAAAAACACACTATACTGTGTAATTGGAAACAACATAATTCTTACAGGAAGCCCAATACCTTCGTTGGGTGCGGTATAGTAACTTGTCTTGTGGGTGATTCTGTCCTTGGAGAAGAGCGGCTGGCATCGATTTCTTCGGCCATTGCTAATGACGTGTACAACCGCCTCTGTCGCTGGGAGGGCGTAGAACCAGGATGCCTGCAAGACATAAAAGATACCATGTTGGACAATAAAACAGCAATTTTTAATAATTTTAAAAAGAAAATAGTTTTAGCAACTTCTAGCCTGAGCAGCCTGGCGGTTTTTCCGGGCACACTACTGAGCGGCGAAGTCGCAAAAGTGCGCGCGAGCGGTGAAACTTCGCAATTTCACTGCCCCCCACCTTAGCTTGTTTGTGCGCCCGACGAAAATCGCCCTCCTACGCAGCAATTTAGAAAACTTGTGACACAAATCAGAGGATAAAGCCGATTTTTTCGTCCCTTGAAGCTCGCCAAATTTATATTGCTAAGTGTCTTCAATCTTATTGAAACGATTTGCCCGAAAATTTACCATGGGCTTTATTGCACAAGAATGCTTCCAGTTGACGTGCGTAGCTCAAAGACGGCTTTGCTTAATAAGCTTCTTAGTATTCAACACCTGACACGGACAATCTTTGATGGATGATGGTGATGGTGATGGTGTTGATGATGATTATAATGATGATGATGATTATTATTTGCCCTGTGAATAAGAGTGGAAGCAAATTCCCTTCTCAGCACGACCAGTCATAAGCACTACCCAGATCTGGATAATGACACGTCATCATTATGGAATCTGGGCTCGTTCCTTTCACGTCATTTCGCAGGGACGCCAGTGATGGCGTCGCGAAATGTCGGTTTTTTTCTCAGGCTATCCATTTACAAGAAGTATTACCTTTTCACCCATCGTCCTGACGTAGGGGAGAAATAGCGGCTCTTCTCTTCTTTATCACTTGCTGCATTGGACACGCCGTCAAGAGATCCTTTGCCTTTCAAGGGCCTAGGAAAAGAATTAATAGCACACCTGTAAGCCTCAAACGTAAAGAAATTATTTCCCTCTTTTTTGGAACTCAAACTTAGAGTTATAGTCATTTGTCATCAAACATACTTATCAAACGTCTGCTGTTCGTGTCGTTTAAAGGCTTCCCATGATGGTTCGAGCTTTTTGGACGCGTGGTCCTGTAACAAAAAAAAGCGTCATTTTGGTAGACTGTACTTGGACAATGAGTAGCGTTTACATTACATTATATTTCTTTGCAGATCATTTGGCATTATCTATATTATTCAGTTGGGGAAAGGGTATCAGTAGTTTATGACGACTACATGTCTAACCAACACAACACCATCACGACTGTTTAATTATAACTCTGACAATAGACGGATCGAAACCCACCAATGACATTACGAGTCTTCATAGCCAATAACATCACGGCTTAACTGATAGACGACCAACAACATCGCGATTTCATTGATCAATCAGGACGATAACCAGAGTTTAATACCATCAACTGACGTGATACAATTCACTTTGACTCTGAAGATGACTACCGCACAGGTTGTCAAAACGTCAGTCACTGTTAACAAAACAGTCCTATTCAGGACTACGTTCACCTGGACGATCATACTCAAACTACTTATGAAACGACTCCTGGGTTCGAACCTTTCACTGAACCCCATCGCTTTTTATTTTCTCAAGCAAGCACGTTTTTCAGCGAAGCACATCAACCGGAAGTGGACTGTGTTTACATTCTCGTGCAGTTGTTTTGCCCAAATTTTTCGGTCAAATCGCGTTTATGAGACTAAAGACGCTCATTAATCAAATTTGGAAGTGCTATGGCGAAGTAAAAGAGAAAGGGGCTAAGTGCCGATTAACCTACATCACTCAAAAACGCCTTTGCTTAAGCTCTCCATTAACTTGACCTCTCAAATAGCTACAGTTCTACTCAGTGACTACACCTCCGCCTCTCCTCCTCCCCTCCCCTTATACAGGAGTGCTCACTCCAAGGGAGGGAAGAATAGTAGCCTTGGGAACGAGGCTAGAGACTTACTTGAGCCGGTTTGAAGAACGCCAGCGGTAAATCATTGGTTGAATGAAGAATACGTTCTAGTCGCAGTCTCTCGGGTTGAAGTAATCCAATACTCATTTCGCACTCTAGTTTAAGAGAAATGAATGTCAGTGTACAGTAATTATTGCTGTTGCTTAATTTAAGGAAACACGTCACGAATTACAGGTCACTGAAGAAGGTCTTTGCTCGCTACTCTCGCCTTGAGCTCGCCGAACGCAAAAGCCACATATTATAGAAGGCTGTGGAAGATCCACGGTGGGTACTCGAAACACCCACCCTAATTGATTACGCCTACTTCTGCCGTATTCGACCGACTGCGTTGATGAAAAAACAGCGAGAGAGTAGATGACATTAAAAACAAACAAACAGAAAACAAACACACAAGTCACCAAGGAAGGAGAAAGAGCAGACAACCAAGACGAAATAAAAAGAAAAAAAATTCGGCACTTACCATTTGCAATGTATTTGTTAAAAATTGCCCAGGCATTAACCAGTCGAAGGTACCGGTCACCTGACCTCTTTTCAGCAGCGTTGAAATCGGTGACATCCAACCAGAAGAGAAGACAAAAGAGCAACGTTTTGTTATCACTGGAATTACTGAAAACAAAACAAACAGAAATTTATATCGATCGACTAGATAATCCGGGTCTTTTTATATTAGAGAGACCTTTAGTTCCGGGAGGGTGCTACTGCCATATATGGGCTATATAGGTATGTGCAGGGCTCCTGGTATGTGCCGCTGTGAAGGGTAAGGTTTTCAAGCAATTATAAATCAGAGAGTTTAGGTCTAGAATAGGGTATTATTTTCCAGGAAACTGATCAATTGGTCGAAGATTTTTAGTCTAGACTAGGGAAACCGGAAATTGCCTCTCAAGAATATAAAAAAGGAGTTTAGCCTAATATTGGGTAGCAAAATTTACTTGAACTAGCTCTGGTATAGGCTAAGGGTTCCATGGTCCCAGCGGCACATCCCCACCCAAAAACTCCTAAAGTACCCCCCGGCTTTAGATTCTAAGATGATTACGAGGACGAGATTTTCTCAATACTAAGTAGTGCGTGCGGGTGAACCAGTGTCATTTTGGCGGGAAAACAGGATAGGCGTCGTCATTCTACTACGGGTTTTAGAGAGAATGTCATAGTGGCGGGAACAAGTAATCAAATGTTTCAATTTTAATCATTTTGCAGCCGGGAAAGGGCTAAACCTTCTCCAATGAAAATAACCGCACTAATTTTTCGGGTGAAAATAACACAATGAAGCTTTCCGGGTTGAATAGTTTTCGAGAAAAAATCTTTTTAAGTTAAATCTCGTACTCGTAGTCGTCCTTGTCCTCAAATCTAAAGCTCTCTAAAAATCCTGCCCTGGGAGCAGGTGAGTCGAGCCGAACCCAGATATCACCAAGAAGGCCTGTTCGCGGACGAGATTATTAGATGATGATTACGTATTTTGTCTAAATTAACACCAAGTGCATACCATTAAATATTTGTAATTTAGAATTATAGAGAAACCTTACTTTTCCAGGTAGCGTTTGAACGGACAGCCGGCTTCTTTTTCACCACGAAGTGCTGAAACAAAATGGTCTTCGCTTCTAAAAGAAGAAAATAATATCACAAAAGGGTTCTTTAGAAACTGCATTGATCTTTAGCAAGAGCGGTAGAAAAAAGTACGGTCTAAAATTTTAACTACGATTGGCGATCGGAGTACACTAACTATCTCTGCCCCTCTCCAACCACCTCATTAAAGTTGGCTAGTTTGTGAACGTTTCCCATAAGCATCTTGAGCAGTAACACCGCATTGCTTAGGGGGAGTGGGGAGCGGACGGCTTGGGAGTTTAATGAAGAAGTAGATAGTGTCGAAAACAGGGGAAATGTACTTTTATAAACCTTTGTATAGATCAGCAAAGTGAAGCAAAGTTTCTCGTCTAATCAAACAACACGGGCTACTAAGAATCGAACTAGGACATGTGTACTTCATGAAACTGTACAATGACATGTATTGTTACAAACATCCAAACTTTTGGTTGTAACAGCAACAACAACAATAATTGGAAGGAAAATAACGAGAAACAAGAAACCAGCCTAAGGCCCTGTTCACACTAATGCGTTTTTAAAGGTATGCGTTTCCGTTGTGATCGAAAACGCATCGATCGAATTGCGTCAAAACTACAATTTTGATGGGTTTTCGACTCTTCACACCAAAACGTTCGAAAACGATAGAATTGCACGTTCTGACGTAAGTTGAACTCTATGTGCAGGCTATAAAGATACGCACCTGCGATATTTTCGGTCATCGTTTTCATTTTGATGCGTTTTCGACCGTTTTCGACCGTCCACTCTAATACGATATGAATGCGTTTTCAAAGTGACCCACTTTCAAGAGCGTTTTCAAATCGATGCGTTTTCGATGAAAACGCTTAGCGTATTAGTGTGGACGGAAAGCCTAAATGTATCGAATGTATGCGTTTTCAAAGGAAAACGCGCTAGTGTGGACAGGGCTTACGTTCAACACTTACACTTCCGGTATTCGACTTAATCTCCTCCGCGCGGACTTGTTTCTGTTCTCCTTTACCATGATGTCACGATTCCACTGGCGTGATCGAACAACCTCTCTGCACCACTCTCCCAGCGGCGGCAACGAATGAGCAAACGATAGCGTTGGGAAGAAGCTGAGGCCTGATGGAGGGCGATTTAGATCATTGAAGCCCATGTACTGGTCTCTAGAAAATTTAAAGAGAATGATTATAAACAGAGCACGAAAATGGCTAATGAGCTAATTAACTAGCCTCCCACTAGAAGAGCAAGAAGAACGCATTGCCTAGCAAGCTAGCACTTTTTCGGTCTAACAGATCAGCATAATAATTATTGATGTGCATACGAGATGATTGAAATTGACTATTCATTGACGAAAGTGATCGAAGACAAGATGTTTTGACCCAGACCCCTCCCTTACAATTCACTTTCAAGTTCATTCTTCCCTTACCCAAAGTCACTATTTCTTTCCACATGAACGAGAAATCTTGGGATCCAGTAGGAACGTAATCTTCTCAGCATGTCATACTGGGTCCTCTTAAATAGGTCCTGCGTCAGGCCGCCATGAAAAAGGGCCCTCTCGATTTGTTCCTGTTAAAAGGGAGCCATAGCCAATTATTCAAGGGACGTTAAAAGTCAAATTAACAGTTCAGGTAATAGTACCATGCGGCTGAATACCATTTTCCTTATTAGTCTCCCCTGAATGCGGTTAAATATTCAACCAGCGAGTCAAAAGTTTACATTCATAATGCATAAAAATAACATAACACCACTAAAAACATCTCACGGGGGCACCCAACGTCAATTCTAGGAAAATATCTGTTCGGAAGACGATTTGAGATCTAGAATTTTCGGAACATTTGTTGTAAAATTTCTTGCTTGCCTGCCTCTCCTAGGATTTTCGAACATCTAAAAAATGGTATAGTTGCCCATTTTTAACGGGTTTTGATCTTAAAAAGGTCACCTAGAATTTTCAGGAGCCTTTTTTCTAGCTGAAATTTTTGAAAAGGAAAGTTTTGTTCCCTATAATTTTCGGATCATTAGACTTTCAGCTAGGAAATCCGAACAGATGAAAAATTTTTAGAGAATGAAAATATGCCTATATCTACCGTTTAAATACTAAAATACTTTTTAAAATACTATGTTGAAGTGGTTTTGAACTATATTCTCGTTGGTGCCCCTGATCTCAGCAGCTTCTAGTTTGGATGGTCACAGTTTGAGATAATATAATATTTAGGATTATTAAATCATAAAGCTACTTTTCGCATGGTAAAATATACGTTTTGTGGAATTCGAAGGAGTGTTCAGTAGCTTGCGCGAGATTGATAGCTAATTACCCACTAATTACGTACAAGAAAACCTATGGTCAGAATTTTAGCCACCATCAAGAGCCAACTATTGCTAACTTACCTTAGCGTCAGATGTTAAAACGTTCTTGTATTTGTCCTGAATCTCCCTGTTGAAGAATTTAAACAATATGTCACACGCCATGTCCGAGATAGTCCCGGGGGGGGGGGGGGGGTACTCCCATACATTACCTATACGGGTATGTGCCGCCCAAAGGGGTCGTGATTTTGGAGCTCCTGATTTAGAACGGGGTATCCATTTCAGACGCGTTTTCTAGAAAGGGGTATAATATTTCGAACGCACAAAAGCTCCACTTTTGTAAGCAGCCATTTGAAATTATTCAAGGACAGATTACTTTTAAAAATACGGTTCAATGCGTTAACAAGCAAACTGTTGTACTCTTCAGTTGCACCCTAGAACGGAGTATAAAAAATTGGCCCATTTCTAGAACGGGGCAGCAGTTTTAGGGCGAATTCTAGAACGGGGTATAAAAAATTGGCCCATTTCTAGAACGGGGTATCAATTTTAGGGGAATTTTTTTTTAGAACGGGGTGCTAATTTGGAGTCCCGGGCGGCACATACCCACCCAAAAAATACCCAAGTGCCCCCCCCCGGGGAGATAGTCTCCTTCGTGTCGTCACTCAACGCTCCTCCTGTGGGAAAGAATGTTGCGTGACAACACAAAAAACGGCTGCGTAGGAGAGTACGCCCAAAAGTCAATAATCAAAGAAAATGTAACCTGTAAGCACGTTACATTTTCAAAGATTTTACATTCTTAAGGATTTTAGTGTCGACGTGACCAGTTGATTTAAAAAAAAAAAGGTGGACAGAAGCGTGTTATAAAGCACTGCACTCAAGTAAAATTCACAAAAACCCAGCTTTCTACTATAAACACGACTGTGGAGTTAAACTCAGGAACATCACCGAGAAGCAAATCCAGCTTGTACAGAGCGAGACAATAACACGGGACACCCTGACCACTTGGCTACCCTTTATAGGCTAGGAGAACTTGGTTTTCCTGTGCAAGCCAATCCAATTTTGTAAACGTTGAAATGGGAGCTGCGCTCCTTCATTTTATTTTGGAAGGAAAAAACTCTTTGGGACGAGGTTGGGGAGCACAGTACAATACTCCAGAAGTTGGTAATCCTGTGTTACCTGAACAGTCTTGTTCTTTGTTCTCGTAGAGTGTCCTCTGGTTCGGATTCCAAGCTGTCTCTGTAACGTTCAGCGTCCAGCCAGAAATTAAACAAGGGTTTGCCAGACGTTTCGTCCAGGAACTTCTTGAATAGCTCCATACCTTGAAGCTAAGCCAAAAGAAGGGATTATTCGTGAGATAAGCTGATGAAAATCACTTAAATTGAGGAGAGGAGCGGAGATCAATTAACACTGAAAAAAAATGGAAGGCCGCTTCTCAAGCCTTTGCACGCCAGGTGCTCTTGCACGCTGTTCTGGCTGTTGTTTTCTGCCGGCCCAGTATTGAAGGATACACAAAGTGGAAGGTGTTAAAAAAAACCTTTTTCCTTACCGAGCCCAGCACTTCCCTCTTAAGTTCTTCAATTGTAATATGATGTTTATTAGTGATGTTTTTCACTTCTGCCTCCGTTTGGGCTTCGTCAAGTTCGTCTTCATCGAATTCCATCACAGCGCCAAGCTCGTTATCCGGGTTATCTGAGCCATCCTCTTCCGGTTCTAAGATTTCTTCCGGTTTGGATTCGACTTGTTCGTTCCTCTCCTCATCTAAACGAAACAAAACGAGAAAAAATCACTTGGTTTGTTTCTTTCTCAATCTTTTCAACCAGCAGCAATCATCGGCTACTGACACAACTGAAGTCTGAAACGCTACGCATTTGAGGGGAAGCCTCTCCGTATAGGACTTGATAGGAAGTACCCCTCTCCGGGGTACACCTCATGTTAGTCCCCTACGTAGCCGCCTTCTGTGTGTAGTCGCGTTGTAACGCTTCCGATACAAATAACGGCCGCGTGTAAGGCTAACCTCTTAGCATCTTTCTCGTTGGTACGCTTAGAAATCTGATAATGGTTTAATTATTTCGGCTAGAGAGGACTCATTGATGTGCTCACTAGTCGAGGTTCCCCTGCAAAAGGGTTCTATAATCCTGTCATCCCGACCCAAATTAAAGCTTAATCCCTTAATACACACCTAGACGTAAGCGTGAAAGCGAGGCCTAAAGGCGGATTTCCACTATTGCGTGATTCTTACGTGCTTACGCACGTAAACAACACAGAGGCAATGTATAAAGTGTAGCTCGTAAACGTGAAAGTTGAGCGAGGTTCAATATTTACGTTTATCTGTTTATGGCCTTTCATACACTGCCTCAATTTCCAAGTTATTTACTGCACGTAACGTTTGCTCGCGTACGCACGTAAAAATTACGCGACAGTGGAAATCCTCCCTTAAGATCACCAGATTTTCCGAAAGCTTCCAAAAATGTTAAATAGGGCGGAAAAAACAAGAACGATTTGTGATTTAGAGATTAAAAATTAACCTCACAAGATATTCCTGGCGCAGTTATAGTAAATGAACCTGCGGTGGAAACTGGAAAGTGGACTGATCTAACCTTCGGCAACAATATATCCTTCGGAAATAAATAAAACGTCCAGGCTTTCCTATTATCGGAACGATTATTACAAAGCGCAACAGCGCAGCATTTGTGAGAACTTTTTTTTGTCGTAGTTGTGAGGTGCACTTCTGCCACTTTATAAAATTTAATTTCGATGCAACCCTTAGGCCTCGCTTTCATGCTTACGTCCAGAGTGACTGTGTATCCTGATGGTTGTTTTCGGCATCTTCGGCATTTCGCCTCACGTGCATCAAACTCCAAAGCCAGGAAAAAGCGCCCTGGGGACGAGGTTGCACGTGCGTACTTTCAGTCCCTAGCCGTGATTACCCTCACCCACCTTTTTGATTTGAAATCTCGAATCTCGAAAAACGTACTGGGACCCTGTCAGTAAGCATAGAGTTCCATATTAGATAGGGTCAACTGGGCATTAAGACGCACAAAACGTAATACCTGAATTTCTGTAACTTGTTCTTTCAATAAGCGTCACACTTTTAGCCCGTGGTTTGCGCTGTTCAGCGGCGTTTCCTTCGTTGTCCTTTGATTGGTCCTTGAGGTCTCCACTGTTTGAATGAGTCACGCCTTTATCGGCTTCGTTTGGCGCTTCAGAAGTTACGTCTCCTTCAAGAGTACAATGTAAGATTTGTTAGATCATTTGATCTTTAGACTACAGCTAGTACACATGTATAACAAATTGTTTTTTTTTAATTAGATTGGTTACGCAATTTCCATTTTGTGGGTGCCCTTGGATTCCCGTCCAAAATATTCCAAACCATTTTCCACCAAATACTGTACAATCTACAGGTAGAATAAAGCGGAGTAAAACTAAACCTTCTCGTGGCTGGCGCACATTTATTTTTTCTCACATGAATGCCCGGGCAAACATGGAGACATGTTCGTCAGACCAAAACATGTTTCATGGGCGCGCAAGAAGATAGTTAATTACGTCTTGATTTCTAGCCGCAGCAATAAAAATAAATAAATAAATAAATAAATAAATATATGTTCTATATAGGTATGTGCCGCTGTGAAGGGTAAGGTTTTCAAGCAGTTTATACTCTGGGACAGGGTATATGAATCAGAGAGGTTGGGTCTAGAATAGAGTGTCATTTTCCTGGAAACTGATCAGTTGGTTGAAGAATTTTAGTCTAGACTAGGGTTGAACCGGGAATTGCCACTCAAAAATATAAAAAAATTAAATCAGCTTTTTTCTGGCTGGACTGTGCTAGTGACCTCAGTAGTTTCTAGAAAACAGCTACTCTAGGATAGGGGGGAGGGGGATTTGCGGAGTTTAGTCTAGTATAGGGTAGCAAAATTCACTTAAACTAGCTATATGGTCCCAGCGTCACATCCCCACCCAAAACTTCCTAAAGTACCCCTCCCGAAGGGCCTCTTCTGGGGAGTCTCCACTCGTAGTGTCCCTATAATTTCCCGTCGTTATAATTAAACCCCGTCGGTTTCTCACCTTCTGCTTTCTTTTCCTTTTCTAGTTCTTTGTCGCTTTCGTTTTCCTTTTCAAGGCTTCCTAGTGCGTCTTCCGCCTTGTTCTGTTCCAAACCCAAATTCAACATCCCAGGTAAACTTGTCGCACTTCCTAACGGCCTCCTCCCAAAGTGGCGCATTAACATTCCAGGCCATGAATGGTTTGAGCTTCGGCTGGATGGACGGAGACCGTAATTACCAATAGGGCTATATATCGTACAACTTGTAGCCCGGCTGTAACCACGGAGACCACGGCTGCTGGCTCGAGCGGTGCGCGTGTCTAATGTGCGTAAGAGAAGACGACAGAGCTTGTACTCGAGGTAGAGACGGGTCCTAACGCAGAGAGAAATAATTAAGTAACAGCTGACATACATATAAAAATAGGCTGGAACCAATACAATAAGCGTGTACCCTGAGCAGTGGTTTGTTATTCTCGCGTGCGGGGATTGATAGCGGCGGACTAAATTTCCGGGTCGGTCACAGGCCGATTTGTCTTCATCTGGAGCCGAGAAGGCCGAAACAATGCGACGAGTGAAAGACTTGACGGAAATCGGAAACCGCGCGTGAAAAGTCTCTTGCACCGAGGGTAATAAGGGTGTTATAAATGTTATTGAAATTTGACTTTTCTTACGCGGTCCGTATTAACTGATGAGAGATCTTACTCAAACCTAATTGACAGTAGTATCTTTTTTGCAAAACCTGCTGCATCTTTCTTTTGCAGACGGTGCATTAGTCTCCCACGCAGCCGTTATTGTCTCGTCACGCTGCTCCTCCCCATCGTTGCGTGACGAGACATAAACGACTGCTTCGGAGACTAACGGTGCACCTTCGCTCCCACGTACCCTCGCTACAGGGGTCCGTTCTCGAAATACCTAAGATGAAAGCGAACTATCAGGAATTAGACAAGAAAAAAAATAACCTCTAGAACCCAGGGTACCTCCCACGCAGACTTTCTTAGGGTTTTGTCACGGGTTCCTTCCCTCTAACCGAGTTGTTGAGGAAGCTTAAGATTGCGTGACGAAAGAAACAAAAACAAAACAAAAGAACTTCTGCATGGGCCGTGGGAGGTTAGTCCTAGGGCCTGTTTATATGCCGGTAAACGAGTTGAGCCAGCTCAGTTAGCCGGGCTGGCTCGTGTCGTGGCTAAAGGACTTAAAGGGTTAGTAAACCTGCTGTACGAGTTCCCGCGGCCAGCGGTAGCATTCCCGCCGAAAACTATGGGCGATTGTTTGAGGTTCCGCACGCGACGCGCGCGCAAATTCGCCACGTTTTTTTTGCGCTTGACAAAACAATAGTTTCAGAAAAAACAACCTCGAGACATGAGCTTTTCCCTGTCTTCCAGGTAAGATAACTCCCACTGCCCCAAATTTTTATTTTTTATTTTTAATTAGTATCCTGTAAACGCAGATTTAAGTCTATATTTAGCTGTCGCTCTTGTCTGTTCGGGGACGAAGCGAGTAGGCTTGTAATAGCACAGCCGAATAGCTAGCGTGCGATTTCCCTGCCATTTTATCAACCGATAAAAAGGAGAAAACTGCCAGTGCCCGGGACAAGCTTTGTTCAAACCGGACATTACTCAGAACAATGCAAATGTGGGTCCAAATTTACGACAACAGCTGCACTTGCATTGCATATTGTGAAAAAGCTGCAATTTTCACGATGTACCACAGGGTCACCACTTGAAGCTTAGGAAGAAGCTTCTTATGTTTTTCAAATGTGTTTTCAATTGTCTCCTTGAGGTTCAAGTATCCGAAAAGTTACGGTGTGTGTTTAAATGAAAGTATCAGGAATAAGGGATTTAGCATTTTCAGAACCAAAAGCTTTTCTTGCATGGTCTATGCATCAGCCATTTCCAGCTGTGCCGATCCCCCCCCCCACCCTCCAAGGCTTCTGCAGGGCATTTTCCCGCCTTGTCAGCCCAGGAGGGGCATAGGCACAGCTGGAATTGACTGATGTATTACAGTGATGGTAAAGGAAATTTATTTAAAAATATTATCTTGTCATTGACACCATCTCTGTGAATTATCCAGGAAAAATCGACAGCACCCATGCCAGTATATATATATAGGAGAGTTCTCTTCAAGTAAGGGAATCCATGACAGTATTGGAGTTTGGGTTCCACTTCATGGATTCTGGATTCCAGCTACAAGATTCTTTGTCAGTGGAACTTGAATCTGTTATTGTTAGTTGCATTCTGGATTAATTTACATGTAGCTGTATTCCGGATTCCAAAGCCCAGGATTATGGATTTCACAACAACTTTCCAGATTCCGAGATTCTCCAAGCAAAAATTTCCTGGATTCCAAGAGTGTGGATTCCCTTACACACTCCCTTCTTTGTAATACATTGCCATTAACAGAAAGAAAAGACTGCTAATGTCATCTTTTGGTTGTATTCATTAAGCTCGGAGGTCTGTACAGAGCATCTCTGTGGGTACTGGTGGATGTTCTTTTCGTCTCGAGTTTTCCACAAAATTGTTTGTTTTTCAACAAAATAATGAAATATCAAGAATTGTTTTGCATGGTAATTCAGTGTACTAGCGAGCTAGAACATCCAGCTGTAACAAATACAGCAGAAACAAGAAAATAAGAAAAGAAACAGGTTTAAAAAACAAAACAAAAACTCTGAACATGCATCAGACTTTCTGGCAGATCTCTTTGCCCTAGTTGCATGTCTGACATTGTCAAACTTGATAAAAAAGGCAATGGTATTGTTGCTTTAATTTCTTAGTAAGATCAGGGCTGTCCTTAAGTCAAGACGCCAAAGCGAGGGATTTCCCTGCTACTAAGAACGCGGCCCCCAGCTTTTTTCATAGGAAAATAGAAGAAAAATATAACCAAAAGAAATCCCTAGCTGTTTGATTCCCTGCCTACTTGTTGTATTTACCTGACAATTTGAAATCTTAGTGACAGCCCTGGTTGGAAATACATGTGCCCATAGATAGACTCGGTATACAAGGGTACCACTGGCTGCCACTATTGGTTCCTTAATTAATTTTTATGAGCTTACGTTAACCTGTTCCAGTTGTTCAGATAACAGAGTGAGGTGTGACCCTTCCCCTTTCCCCCTTCCCTGTTTTTGCTGCTCGCATCTCTTTGCACCATCCCCAAAATCTGATTCCCTGGAACAGGCTAAGCTAACTTTTACATGTTCATTCATGACTGTATGATGTGAGAGGTAATAACACTGGTAGGGGGTAGACCACCAGGAAATTTTCCCCCCCCTAGACTTTTGATGGGACTGTCATTAAAATTTCTTGTTGCCAGGTGCATAAGGGTATGCCAGGTTTAGTAGCTTGAGAATTGAACAGCAGCATGTAGGAAGTCTGGTTTCCTTTTGTTTTCTCTGAAAGTGTTTGGCGCGGGGCATGCTCATAGAGATTAGTTATTGGGGGAAATCCAGCTTGGCCCCCTGGCCCTTATTGATAGCCTTGTTTCAAACAGCAAGGTGGGTTGTCATTGATTATGCAAGCATAGCAGGATGTTCATTAGGCATCGGAGATCAGAGAATTCTCTGTCAACTATGCAGAATTCTGTGGCTTAAATGTTCAGTAGCTTATGACTACTTTTTATTCAGACATGAAGCCCCTTCCAAAATATTCTCCTGTAACATTACACCTTTCTCCTGCTACGAGAATTCTTAGTCAAAACCCTGGCATGGGAAAGAAACTTCAAATCCAACTTTGGAAACCTTTGTTTCCTGCAATTCCCTTCAAAACTTACTTTAAGAATAGTGGTAGTCTTTCTGTCTTAACCCAACTTGCGACCTTTTCTCTCTTTTTTGCTTCGGCTTCAGCATCTTGGCTCGGATGTGGTTGATGGAATTCTACTTCTGTCTGTCCTGTAAAAACCTTGAAGGAACCTGATAAAGGATCATACTGCAACTGCTTGGAGAAAGCCTGTACAATGGACAAAAACCCTAAAGGTGAGTTCATAAGTCAGAAAGATTTTAAAGTAAGATTAAACCACAGTTTCAAAAAAATGCACTTTATTTGAGTGTCTAGTCAATGTATTTAGTACGAAAGTACTAATTGGGGACACAATTTTTTTGTCTCCTACTGGAGACGGGACTTCCATTTTGCGGAGTCATCCTAGCCACATGAAGGTCTAGCCATTTGCAGGGCAAAGGCAGTACCTTAGTTCATTTCTCAGTTATTTTAATATCCTGGGTATTGGTCTGCTCCCAGGAATATAACCTGCAACCTCCTGCTACTGCAGTCAAGTGCTCTACCGACTGAGCTAATCCTGCGTGGTCTACTAGGTTACACATGATGGTAGCTTAAAAAATGGTTACTAAATAGATTTTTCTTAAGTATAATGGATACCAATAAATTTGAAATTTTTATTAGTTTATCAGTTAAAATTTAGAAAATTTAATGTGCATGTAAATTACATATATACATGTATAACAATAATTCTTTTCTTGTTTGCAATGCATATAAAACTTTATACTAGAAATAACCTGAAAGGTTAGGGAGTGTGAAATCAAAGGTTAAAACCCTCTTGCTCAGATGCTATGCTTTGTGAAAGCCAGCTGATCTGACAGGAGGTCAAAGTGCTTATACAGTATGGGTGATATAAGGTCCAAATATGAGAGATCAGTTTGCATTCTATAACCTGGATTCCATTCATTCTTAGTGGAAGTCCAAACAGAATGCTGGCTATATACATATGGCTGCACATGCAATTGCATGCATTATAGCAACCAGGAGATTTCAATTTTGGGCCCCTTATGTTGCTTGCAATATTATTTTATTCAAAAGTTCTTACCGGTAGGGCCAAAAAGGCATTGAAGTAGTCTAGAAATATTTCATCATAAGCAAGCCTGTCTTCAAGTGTCTCCTCTGTTATTCTAAGCCCTGAGGAAGTTTAACAAATCATTTGATTTTCCTATAAGTACTAGGGAACAGTGCATATTAAATGTACATGTATGGGATTATAACCTGTTGGTCCCTTGATCGATAATGCTTATGAAGGTCACATGATAGTGACTAAATTCAACTGTATCCCCTGCTACAGCCATGAAACATAATATGTATTTGTACTACTTACTAATAACGCATAGGATACAACATTACTCATCAATAATAATGATTAGTATTGCATACGTGAAAATAATTTACCCCTCGAGTGGCATATATTGCATCTACATGTACATCCCAGAGCTAAAAAAAATGTCTCGTCCGGTAGTCCAGGCCAAGAAGATTTTCTTGTGGAGCAAGTAACTTTTAAAGCTTTCTTGCCCGGTCCAGGCAAGTCATGCTCTAAAAAATAATTAACTAAGATGAGCTAGAAGTGGCTCCAGAAAGTAAAAATATGTGAGCTGCGTGCCAAAAGGAAAAGCTTGAATAATTTATTCAACTTTTTTCAAGTCCTGCATCCAATTGTAAAATCCTAATCAGAACAGTTTGTGGGTGTCATATACAAAATATGTATATATTTAAAAAAAGGTGTTATAGCAATGAAAAGAAAAAAAGGCATTAGTGATTGGGGTGGAGTGGGGGAATGGTGTAAGAGTTGGCAATGAAGGGAAATTTGGATACCAGTAGGGGTGACCCACTTAAGGGCTGAGCCAGCTGGCTTGATTGAGATGGCTAGGTGCCTGGGTGACTTAACTCCCTCTCTTGAAATGGGCTCTTTATCAGTTTTACAAAGCAAGCTGCAGGCCGTCTTCGACCTCACTTGAGCAGCATGCAAAGGAAGTAAGTGTCTGACAGCCTGTGGCTAGTGGATTTTGCTCCTAGGGAGGTTAACTTGGGTTCATTTTTGCTGGGTATGTGCCGCTGGCCTCTCCTGCAGAACCCCTTCCCCATTATAGTCTATTCTGTAGCCATAATAGACCCCATCTTAGTCACTTTAGGGGAAAAAAAGTAATATTAATTTTGCAGTCCCAGCTTAGTCACTTTCTGTTTATGTATCTACATTATAAAGCCTTTTACCTTGGTCATCCTTAAATTAACTGCAACATCATCCAGTGGCACATACCCATAAGTCTACTACTAGGAAGTACGCCCCCCCCCCCGCCCCCCGCCCCTTCCTGCAGGATTTTGCTATTGGGCTTGTGAATTCTGTTTTTCTTTAACTTGCCCCTATTTTTAAATCCCTACATACCTTATTTTTTTGACCCCCAAAATCCTCAAAATGTGCAATCCCATTGTAGTAACTCTTATAAAAATGCAACCCCTTAATAGTCAATCCAGTTGTGAAAATGCGGCAGCATCCAGTGGCACATACCCATAAGTCTACTACTAGGAAGTACCCCCTCCCCCTGCCCCTTCCTGCCGGATTTTGGTATTGGGCTTGTGAATTCAGTTCTTCTTTAACTTGCCCAACAGGCAAGTGAAGTTTTTTTGGTAATTCAAATTATTACATAAGAACTATAATCAATCCTTCTTATCAAACTTGACTTTTGGGTTAATGCATGCTAGCTACAACTTGCCCAAATGCAAGCTGTAAAACTGACTTTTTGCACCCTACTGTATCTGTTACTTCCGGTAAGCCTGGATCCCATGATAAACATGCCTTCTGCTATCAACAAGAGGCCAATCAAATTAAATACTTAACACTTACTACTTTTCTGCATGACTCCAGATAATAACCAAAGATGTTTTTTTTTTTTCGAGTAAAGTGGCAAAAATTGGCAAATTATACAGTTATGAAACGGCTCAGTATATACAACGGACTATATTGAGAAGCCTGCTGCATTTGAATTTAGGGATCGATCTGTGATCAATAAACTGCTCTATGCTCTTCAAAAGCTAACTATGAAAATTTTAGAATTTTATCCTTTTTAACTCCTGAAAATCAGGCGCTGTACTATAACACATCTGTGTTCTTGTTGAAACTGACTAAATATAAAAGATGCGAGTTTATTTAAGAACTAAATACAATATAAGTAATATTATTATTAGCTCTTTGCGTAGAAATGAATCTAGCACATTTGTGACCGTAAAGAAAAGTTTAGATTTCATATATTTGTAGTTTTTCACATATTTTTAGTTTTTAAAGATCATTGCGTGAACAAAGTCACGGAAGATGTTCGGTCATGATTGATTGTATCGATCAAAGCAATTAATTTTGTTCGATTTCGTGTTGATTTAAGCGCCGTTGGTTCCCTTTCAATGCTATTAAATACACAGTGTTAGATCAATGGGAAATTGTGCCATAACATTTATCTTACAATATTCTGGAAATCATACTGACACCGCGTCAAAATGCTACTCGATGACTTCCTTACCGATGGTTGTCGATGGTTGTGATACTAAGATCGCACTTCATTATTCTCAAACCAGTTTGAGCTGGTCTTACCTCTCATCTTTATAAACTGTCCGATCTGCCCACGGATTCCACAACCATGTATCGATAAAGTCACTCATCTTCTTCGATCCATGGTTTCGCGATCAGCCACATTATACAAGCTCCATATAACTTCTTGGCTTTTGCATCTCGGCCGTCTCGCCACCTCTGCCTTTTGTGAACAACCGTTGTCAAGGTGATTGGAAGCTCTTTTGTTTTGACAGCACATTACTGAATATTTCTGCCAAAATTGCTATTAATCATTAATCCTTTTGTCTTTGTATTAGCTAAATTGCATTGTTGCTGGTATCGTTTCCGTGGTAAATAAGCAAATGAGATAAAATTTTCGAATCAGACAAAAACGGTTGCCTTTGGTATTTAACTGAAAAAAGATGACATTGAAAGTAAAAAAAAAGAGCTACCTGAGTGATATAACTAACTGCTTGACTCCTCGTGGTGATCAGGCGTTTTGTTTTTTGTTTTTGTTTGTTTGTTTGTTTTTTTTTTGAAAAGCGAGGGGAAAAAACAGCGCTACGAAATTAAAGGCGTAGTAGAGATATAAAGAGGCATGATCGTAGCCTGTGTACAGACGTCCCCTCTCTCTCAGATAAAGTCGGGAGAAGAGAGAAAAATCGGGAGAAGTTTCTTCTCCCGATTTTTTCTGAGGTTGGGGGGACGTCTGTACACACAGGCTAGCCTGATCGCAGGCTAGCGTGACTCAGATCCGCCCCGAGCAGCTGCGAAGGAGATTACTTTTATGCTTATTCAAAACAGTGAAACGCTGATTTCAGTTAAGAAAAATAACCTAGAAAGAAAGCCTTTACTCTATTGACAAATGTAAATGGGGTAGAACACTTCAATAAGGCTGACACTAATTCTTAGCGCTCGCTTTACGAGCGTTACGATCGTCCCTCGCGCCTTCGGCGCTCGGCACCCAGTCGACTTGTGCAAGTCTATGCTTCTCACGTCACTGTAGCGGTACTATAGATAGGATTCGCTATATCAAATTGCAAAGAAGTCGTTCTGCAGCCTTTACTGTGTCTCTTGTGCCTTGTCCTGTTATAAAGTTTATAGTCCAGTGCATTCAAAACAACAATCATCAGTCAAAGTTTTGGATTAGTTCTTTTCTTTTTTTCTGCCATTTCTTATTTAACTTTTACCTCGCATTTTTTTAGAAAATGCCCTGAGGACGAACAGGGTCGATTAAACTTATCCCCTAACCATACAACATTTTGCAGGGTAATAGGTTCATACGCATACGTACATACATACATAAACTTCATTTTAACTCGAAATTACAGAGGGTATCATTTAGCTAATATTTCCGAGCAAAATAAGAATAAAATTTATTAACTTATAAAAGTAATTCTAATGAAAATTCAGATTTCTTAAGGAATTTTTAAAGTCATCGATTGATATTATTTGTGTCATGTCGTCTTTAAGTGAGTTCCAGAGCTTTGCAGCTTCGTACTTGAAGGTCTCGAGTGCATTAGCGGTTGTCCTAGGTTCAGGTAAGCTTAGAAATTCCCTCTTATGAATATTTGGAGTAGCCGGAAGAGAGAACAGTTTCTTAAGATATTTAGGATACGAGGAGACAAATAAGCTTTTAAACACTACAATAAGTATTTCGTACTTTCTTCCACTGTATAAACGTGTTGTCTTAGTTATCTTTAGCAACTCGTCATGACTAGAATTTATGTCATGTTATGTTTTGGTGTCCCCAAATTAGTAAGGGATTCTTTTTCCCTGGCTAGACGGCTTTTGACACTTTAATAAAGTTTCTATCTATCAATCTATCATTAAATATTAATCTCAAAATACGTTTAGTTTAGTTAGGATTTCTCGCGCCACAGAAGTACCATATAAGTGAACAATAATAAAAGTGCGGTAGCACAAACGCCGTATATAAACGCAACATAACGTTTTTAGTGATAACGTTTGGCTCCTGACATTCAGTAAAAGTTACTTAACAATCCTCCGACATTACTGCGAATACGGTCATATAAAACTAAGTATACTTGTCACAACTTGAAAATACGAATAGGCCTTTGGCAGTAGGTGCACTTAGAGTCTACAGTGCTAGATCGTTGAAACAGTTGTCAGTCCAATACTTCCATGCCCCAAAAGTAATCAGTGTAAGCGTCTGAGTGACGAGACGCTGACTCCAGGATGTCCAGGTGAATTTACTTAGCAGGCAAACATTCGTGCGGAATCTTCTGTCACGACTTGTGGTCACTCACGAACACCCGTGGTTTTCCCACTAGCTGGCGCGCGTGTAAAATTAGAAAAGGAGTCTTGCGTGTGAGTATACAAAACACGCAAACATTCATGTGAATCTCCTGTCACGACTTGTAGTTGTAGTCACTCACGAACACTCGTGGTTTTCCCTCTAGCTGGCCCGCGTGTGAAATAGAAAAGGAGTCTTGCGTGTGAGTATACTAAACACGCAAACATTCATGTGAATCTTCTGTCACGACTTGTAGTTGTAGTCACTCATTAACAGTCGTGGTTTTGCCTCTATGCTAACGGGCGCGCGTGTTCAATTAGAAAAGGGTCTCGCCAGGTCAAGAAAGGTACTCACGATATACTTAACCACGAGCCCATGACTCTACTCTTCTGTGCTTTTATAGGTATACTGCGCGACAAGCGTTTAAAGGGAAAATGAAGGACAAATGTGCGCCTTATGAACTTTATGACTCTCGCGCACCTCAATTTTCTTTGAACTTCCTCTCTTTAAACCGCCGCCATGCAACTTACTTTTAATCCTTTAAACTTAACAGTTGACTCGCTCCAAATATTATTCTCCCGCGCGCCAAGTACCTGAACACTACAGCAGTCGAACGCTTGCATTCCATGCATGTTTGTCTTTAGTTGAAAGGTTTTAATTCTTTTTAGTCAGGCACGAATTGGTTGTATGATGTTGCGAAATATGTCCCTTTTTATTTCCCCGAATATGGGTCACTTTAATAACGCTCGAAAATTGTACATTAGACACGAATACCAGTGGCTTATGACGTCATTAAACAGATTCCGGAAACCCAATTCAACGCAATTTCCGTGGTCACGTAAGACCGGCACTAAACTACCTTTTCTATCCCTCGATCGCCTTAGACTATGTCAAGATCAGACGCTTAACGATAAAAGTGGTTACGCCAACGGTACTCGACTCTGTCCACTCCCGGGGGCGATGGGGTACACCTTATAACAGCCTATACGGGAAGGCTCCGCCCGAAAGGTAGCCTCCCACGCAGGCGTTTTTAGGGGAACCTTTTTCAGGCTTCAGGTATATTGAAGGGTAGTTAATTCACTAGTTATAGTATATGAAAGGGTAGGGATATCTGTCATGAAGGCTAACAGTAGTATTTTATGGCTTTGAAAAAGTCGAGAAAACGTTCTAGTTTGGTGAGTTATTCATATTTTTAAGTTAGTGTATTTACAGCAGATATTAAAAAAAAAGATGAAATGTTCTAAACTAGATATGTGAAAAGGGTACCAGTTGTCGTAATAGAAGGTATACGAAAGGGGTTCCCTTTTCTGTAAAAAAATTGTGTATAAAACTAAAGTGTAAGGGGTCGGACCTCCAGGCGGAGCGACCCTGTATAAAACCTTTTTGAGTACCTGCCGGGTGTCTGTCTTTACCAGAGTACTCCACTATCTGCTCTAGTACAGAGTCATTGACGCAAAACGGTTTCAGAAAACGACTTTCTGTATGTAGAAACAGTGATAATGTTTGCCGCCTTTTAAATAAGTTTCGGTTCGAAGGACCTTAAGTTAAGCGGTTCAAGTCCACGTTTATTGGGTCAAAGCGTTACTTTCCCCCCTGTTCATCGTTGTCTAAGTAAATCTTGACTTGCCGTTGTGCCGTTTCTCTGTAACATTTCGTAGTGTGTTGAGTATGTACCTGTATTTGGTTCTTTTCATTCGCGGGCTGCTATCTTTCATTCTCTTTACCTCTAAATTACAGTATATATATAGGCAACTAAGATGCGTGAACTGAAACAGTCGCTTCTTATATAAAGAGTGAGCAGTTATCCCGGGGGGGGGACTCCCATATGAAACAGACGGGGATGCTCGTCGGAAATTTTTAATTTACCCCCTAAAGGAGACCAATCTGGGCGAGGCTTAAGCAAATTTTGACCCCTAAAAGAGACCGCTTAAAAACACACAAATACGACCTGCAATGAGTGTTAATGATATAAAGACATAACAAATGAAGTTAACAAGAAAATTTGACTTCTGTTTCTCTTTGCGTAATTCTGTGTTTCTTCACGGAACCCTAAGCGAGACCTTGGCGGCTTAAAATATTGGGGTATTGCCTGAAACACCCTAAGCGAGACCAAAATCCAAAATTTACACCCCTAAGCGAGACGACGAGCATCCCCGTCTGTTTCATATGGGAGTCCCCCCCCCGGGGCAGTTATATTATAAATTTTAAACTGTGGACTTAGCCTGTGAAGTATTTTGAGCGTGACCACTCAAATCAGCTCAGTTACACTTTTCACCCGCTAAAGGTTAGTTGCTCGGATCTTTTTAGCGTTCTTTTAAAGCACTCCTTGGTCGAATATACTGAATATAGGTCGCAACTATGATCTCTATGCCACAGCAGATTACAGAAATTCAACTTTTTTTCAAAGGCGGCCTATCAGGTACGAGACATAGACGACAAAGTCCTTTTCAGCGATCTCGACATCCCTGTGAACCACATATCATATACCGATAGCGATATGACAGGGCCGGTTCTCACGTAAAAGTAGGCGGCTTAGCAATCGAGTATGGTAGGCAATTTCAGGCTTTCATTCCCTATTACACCCCTTTTTTCGGTATGCCAAATTGTGGGGAGGGGGAAATTTTGTTAACCGTTATCTCTTTTTACTTAACTTCTTACAGCTACAATTTTACACCTTTTAATCTGTTTTACGGACAATAGTTTACCCCATCAAGAAGCTACAATCTTGGACAACATAAATGGAAAACCTAGACTCCCCCCCTCCCCCCTCCCAAATCAAGGATGGGAAAATGGCGCGTTTTTGCCCTTCGCGCGGCTTCACTCTTGATTTTGGGGGGACGGGGGTTTGCTGTTCCATTTTATTTTGTCCAAGATTGTAGCTCGTAGTTTCTTGGAATCGTTGATGTCTATCTGCCATCTTGTAAGTAGTAGAAGGTGTCTCCAAGGCCACTAATACAAGTGAAAACTCTAGCTTACACTGAGAAAACAGCCAACATTTTCTGCACGGGGAAGGTGCATGCATGGCGTCGCGAAACTTTGCGGGCTGTTTTGTCAGGCTATTGATTCTCTGGCAATGTTTATTATGTTGTATATGGTGATTAGATCTCATGTTTGAGGCTACCTATGGAACTGATAGATTACCTTCATTGATAACGTGAGTGAAGTGCAGCGCCAATTAAACATTACCATGGGGCATTTAAATCCCGGGGGGGGGGGACTCCCTTACATAAGCCATGTAGTATGTGCCGCCCTAAAGGGTAGGGCTTTCCGCCGTCTTGGTCTTAAAACGGGTATAGCAGGGGCCATATTTTTGCTTTTGGGTACAGCATTTGCCCAGTTTGGTCTTGAATTGAGCATGGTTTTCGAGGGAACCACGGGAGTGTATGGACGTATTCATCGTTTCAATTCCAAGTGGGTAAGAAAGAAAGAGAAATATGCGTCTTCGAAATGGATTTTAATAAATCTTTTTTTTGTTGCTGTTTTAATCGAAGTAATGATGACATAATTTCTTAGAGGTCAGGTCTGAAAACGGGTGTGAATATTTACATTTTTTGGTCTGAAATATTATAGGGTCTTGACTTGGAGAACCGGGCGGCATACCCCCACTAAGAATTCCCAGGAATACCCCCCAGGTTTAAATCTTCCCCTGTTTGGATTTGTATATACTTGTATACCAAACCTCGGTGTTCATTGTGCTGTATATGGTTATTGGAACTCATTTCATTAGATTGCTTATGGCGAATTGATAGATTACCTCCATAGATAACTGTAGTGCACTTCCCATTGAACATTACCCATGGGGCATTTAAATCTCCCCTTGTTTGGATTTGTATACCGGTATAACATACTGTATACCAAACCTTAGCGTGAACGCTGGAATAATAAAATAAACTCGAGTTGCATGCAGCTGTGACAGGCATCCCACGCAGACTGTCGCTGACTCATCACGATACCAAAAAAAGGAAACAAACCGTCACCAGTAGGCTGGCCTCTGTTTTAATGAAAATTATTCGAATTTTTCCCTTTTCACTCTTTCGTTGTAAGTACTTTCTACAATGAAAATCTGCCCAAACGTGATAGTACTGACAACGATTAATGATATTTAATAATCATCATTTTTCACGCAAAGTACTTCTGCCCACAACAGCATCCGTTCTCTTAAGTCGAACGGAATGATGAAACAATGGGCTCTCTCTACACACACACTATCAGATCACAGTAGTCCTATATTAATCAATCAATCAATTAGTCCTTGTTTCTCGCAGCGTAAAACCAACTGTTTTGCGCCAAGAGAAATATATACGGCGCCGTTATCAATTGCAGCATGTAGCGAACTCTGTGAGGGGCTTAAGTAAATCGTGATTCGTGACTTGAAGATGAGAATATTTCTGTTTTCACCGATTCAATCTGATGCGACACGGAATCGACTTTTTCTTTTTCTTTATTATTTTTCTGAATCCTGTTCTCCGTTGTTTATAACGATGTTTCTTTTAAAACACTTTGTTCAATCGAAAATGCTATCAACTGTTCTTGATATTTACCATTTAAATGGATTTTACCGAGTACACCTGCTCATTGAGCGAGTATTTATCTAATGGCTATTAATTTCACTATAAGCCGTTTTAGGTCGCTTTACTCATTTTTTTACTGGCCAAACCATTTATTAATAGCTACTGTAAATTGCGAATACAGGTTGTAATGGACATAAGTGGAAGATCTGCGCCATTTGTCGAAAAGGTTCTTAGTGTTTTCTCACAAATATGAAATAAAATAAAAATGCGTACACAAAACCCCAAATATCAAAGCGAGGTCTTTTGTTAATTATTTGTGTTGCAAATATTACACAAAGAAACGTCATTAGCAACGAATTACCCAATCAGAAGTGAGTGCGGATTAGGCGATAGAGTAGCTAAGAGGCAAAATTGATTTGCAAGCCTTTTTTAAAAAACTCAAACATGATTCAGTTTTCAGAAGATACCCCACTGAAACTACAAAAGAGCGAAACCGATAGAACTAATTTCATCAATAACACCGGTAGTAGATTACATCACAAAGACAACTGTTGTTTAAAAAAACTGATCTGGATATCAGTGAACCGTGGTTCAATACATCACTGATCTCTTTGTTTCAGGCGTGACTGTCAAAATTACGAATATAGTTATATTGGTTTCTTCAACTCCTTGCCAATCACAACATCATTCCGTTTTCGTGAGTGTTAACCGAGTGCGCGCTTCTTATCTGAAGGTTATCCGTGGAGTTCGCGTGGGGATACCGTAAGAGTCAACATTTGCTGTCCTTAATCCATCACAAAGATTTGCTCACCGAATTACGAAGTTTCTTGAAAGGTCACGTACAGCGAGGACCGCGTGAAACGTTATTTGTAACGTGAGAGGTTGTGTAATTTTACGGTCGCTGCCGACCCTACGTGAGTACGTTAACCTTGGATTTCACACCAGTTACTGTTTTGACCAGTGTTTGTCCGAAAAGTTTACTTGGGATTCGAACGCAAATATATGTGATTCGAACAAAAACACGACTACGAGACAGAAATCGCTTTGTCTTACTCAAGTCCCGAGAGATGGCGTTCTCAAACAACAATTCCGACTCACATCACGAACATGTTGGAATAATCGAAACACACGATCAAGGATTCAAGATTGGGATCATTCTTTGTCTTAGTGTGGCCTCTGTGGTGGGATTTCTGGGCAATGGGCTTGTCATCGCTGTAATAATGAGGGCGAAGAAACTCAAGTCAGTAATGAACCGCTTTATTCTTCACCTCGCTATCAGTGACATGATCGTTAGCGTGCTGGCAATTCCATTGTTTTTGTTTGTGAATTTCAACGACAAAATGTTCAACAACACAGCAAGCCTGGCGGTTTGCAAGATAGCGCGGTTTTTCCAGTACTTATCTCCTGAAGCGTCCATGACTTTGCTTATCACCATCGGTTGGAACCGGCACCAAGCTGTCGTGCACCCGTTGAATATAATGACTTATGGTACTGCGAATAAGTTGATTCTAGCCGCCTGGGTCTACGCTCTCACAGTCGTTGCTCCGAGCCTTTACTTGACAAACCTGGCACAAACGGCAGCGGATCCAGTCACGAACGAAAGTCTGACTTATTGTGCTACCATTCCCGCTACCACCCTACCGAACACCATTTACGTCTATTTCCTGGCTCTTTTCGGTTACCTAATACCCCTGGTTTCGCTGATTGTTTTGTACGGCAAAATATACAAGACTGTTTGGAGGCGCAAAAGCGGCCAGTTGGGCGATTCTCGACCTGAAGAAGCTTTCATCCGCAGCAGAAAAAAGGTGTTGAAAATGTTCCTGACCGTTATAATTGTCTTTCTTGTGACTTGGCTGCCACTGTTGCTGTACATCTCGTTTATTGAATTAGCCGTCAATTCCTCGTCGAGTCATGTGGATTATACTCGGTTGATCACATATTCTTTGGGATTGTGCAACAGCATTTGTAACCCATTCATTTATGCGCTTTTTAACAAGAAATTCAGAGCTGGCTGTAAGGATATGTGCCACGTGAGCTTCAAAGCGTTGCAGCGAAAGAAAAGCCCCGTGGAAGCGGCGAACGGCACTGCGCTTACTCCTGGAACAGAAGAACGGCAAATGCGCGTTTTTGCAAGACGGGGTGGGTTCCACGGGACTAAAGGAAATAGTAAGGCGAATTCTGGAAAGGCCACCAACGATAAGAAAGCAAACAAACCGGAAAAGAAAGAAACAGCGAGTTTGCCTGTTAGTCAGCTGATAGGGAGGCGTTTCCGAAGTATATCGCTGCGGAGGGTTGAGGACTTAGATAAGAACTCCAATGACGCTGTGAGGTTAGTAAGTTATCAAAGGACGGTGGATCCTGAAGAAGTCATGCTGCACATACCCGAATGGAATATTTCGCCGCAAACCGTGAAATCCTCGGTAAGCTTGAACACAGAGAACTGCGTTAAGTTTGCGGACAGCACGGATGAAAATGACTCGGACAAGTCCGACTCACCCCCTGAGAACCGCAAATTTACCGCGGAATACGGAAGGTCTGCCCCGGAAAACAAAGGTGGCTATTGTATCCTTATAGACGACGTCCAGACTCCTGTCCTGGAGCGGAGAACTAGAACACGTAGCGAAGGCAGTGCACCAAAGAGAACTAAGCACTTGAGGCTTCGTAGCTTGCCTGCCACAACGTGACAGAATAGAGATGTGATAGTCAAGTCACAAAACTGTTCTACTCCTAAACGAAAACGTGGGGCAACCACATGAATCTTTCTGGTTTGGCGGCTGCAACAATCAACATGTAGCCTGAATGAAGACAATCAGATCTACTAGCACGATTATCAGATTAAGATCACTTTCCCCTTGACGTGTTCAAAGTTGGCGCGTACAATGCCTAATACATCGCCACTCAAAATTGCTAGTTTTAATCACAGGAAAGTACTTGGAGAAATTTGACCCATAGATCGTAAGATACGAACCACCCTGTATATCCTATTGTTTTTAAAATCGCGAGAAGAATTGCTTATAGGTTTTCGTTTTTTATGTTTACGGTTATTGTTATAGAATGAAGATGATGTAAACTTTCTGTGAAAATACATAGATTTTTATACCGTTATTGTTATCAACTCTCAGATAACTTTGAAAACAGAGACATAGCCACAACTGCAGGTTATTTACGACCGTTGCCATTTTAATTAAGGCCGAAATCGCAACATTTTTAAAACAGTATTGTTTTGCTGTCAATGCAACATAATATTCAAGAACGTACAAGACTCATCTGTAACAAATTGATTTCAAATGTTAATCGATATTTGCCCACCTGTCGAGCGAAGGCTCTTAATAATTTTTGTTTTGTATACAGACCTTAGAAATGTTCATAGCGGCATTCAAAATGCAATTTTACTGGTTTCTCCATCATGTAGATGTTGAGTTTGATGTTTCATGTAGATCAGAAATTGAGCTTTTTCAGATGTTGTTCCCCCCTTTTTTCTTTTACAAAATTCCAAATCAGTTGCATGTTCTAGGCTGTTAAAAGAAAAACGTTGAAATTAGAATTTGATATTTCTGGTTAAATATTCGCCTTTAACATTAAAGCCATTAAAGACAGAAACAATTCAAAAAAATTATTGAAAGGAAGATCACACTTTCAAACAATAACCACTAAATATTCTTGCTAATGAAATTTTTCATTTTGGCCTGGACTAAGAAACTGCGGAACTGGCACCATTGGAAAGAACGCCTTGAAATTAGGAAACCCCGGAAATGTGCCTGGAGGAGAAGAATTCGTTTTCTATTTAAATATATGTTTTTGTCAGAGACTATTGTAAGGCAGTATCTATTTCTTCTTTAGGTTTCGTAAACACGCCCTTTAACCCTTTCACTGCCAGAGTGTTTGATGGAGTTTTGTAAGGTGGCTCTAACTTTTGAGTCTGCGGATGAAATCCTATGATGTGACTATTCAAATAAAAGTTCTCTGCCTGTACATGGTATTATTTGTTTAGTGTGTAGTTCTAACTTTTGAGTCTGTGGACGACATCCTATGAAAGCTCTCTGCCTGTACTGTCACATGGTGCTATTTGTTTTTCACAATTTCACAAACGGTGAAATTTGGAAATTTGGTCGAGATTTGCTTTTGGTTAAATTTGGCAGTAAAAGGGTTAAATTTGATGAGCTGCTTATTTTATGGTTCATTTTTTATCTGAGCCAAGAATAAAAGTTTAGAAAATTTGTTTAGTGTTAATTTTAAACCACAGGTCTTGAAACACCTTCGAGGCATAAGAAATTAATCAGGAATAAGCACCTTTTTTTCAAGTTTTGACGTGAACAAGTTGGGGAAAATCCATGGACACCAATGAAAAGAGCACAATTGCCAAGTTTGAAGGTGATTTGTTGAACTGAACTAACAAAGATACAGCATACAGCATCTCAAAGTCTCAAAACTTTACAGAGGTTTGTATGGTTGGGGACATAAACTTGCCCCCCTTTCCCCCCATCCCCACCACAATAGAAACGACTGTAAATTTTCGGAACTTTGCGGAGCTGTATCCTCGCTCGCTTGAGACGAATCACCTTCAAATTTGGCAATTTTACTAATTTCAAGCCACGTACAAACGGACGCAACATTGTTGGATGTTAGCTGTTGCGTCCGTTTGCGTTTTGTTGCGTTTGCGTTTATTGCATATTGTTGCTTGTTGTTGCGCAAAGTTTGAAACCGGTCAAACGTTTAGCTACGTGCAAACGGACGCAACACAACAATGTTGGGAGTTGTTGTGTCCGTTTGCATGTAGTGTTAAGGCGCTCTTTCCAGTGGTGTCGACGGACTTTTCTTAAGGTCCATGTCAAGAGTTGAAAAACCTGTGGAAGGGTCTCTTGCGGACCATGTTATGGAGAAATAAATTGTCTCTATAATAAGTACACGAAGCAGCAGAAACTATAAACGCAACTGGTGTCGAGAACAGAATTACTTCAGTTTAAGCAAACCACAATCCTTGTCAATCTGTAACTGAGTCGTTTGTGGGGAAAAGGTTCTAGTATACGGTGTTCCGTACATGGAAGCTATTGAGTCTAACTTGCAGTCTCACAAAACAGATAAGTTCGAAATTTGGGGATTCTGTGAACGATTTTCATCCCTTTCTGCCTCCGTATATGACCATCGGTGGCCACTTTCAACACTTTCAATATTTCCGAACAGTAAAATTTTGAAATGAAGAGATAACAATCACATCTTATCTTGTGTTTTTCTTCGTGGAGACAGGCGCACGTATGTGAAAAATTTAGATTTCTTATCTTCGATTTAACAAACAGAGCTGTAGTACTTAAGACAATAGAACTCCGAAACCGTCAAATGGACGTACTATTTTGAGCAAAAGAGTCGATAAGGGTAAACCTTTCGAACGTTTCATTTAATTTTAATTTACTGCGTACGTGTAATTGTTCAAGGTTTTAATCATTACCCTGTAAACCTTCGGGAAAATTGAAAGCAATATTTTAGAGCCTCAAGGCGCTGTGCAGTAGAACCTCGATTTAACCCTTTAAGTCCCAATGGTGACCAACATCAATATTCTCCTAACAATATCCATACATTGTTAAGAGATTAGGTTATGAGAATTAATAAAATGATCACCAAAGAGAAAATGCTTTGATCTTTTATCAAGTACTCTTAAGTCATTCTATAAGGAAATGTATGGAGACAAGTTTGGAGAATTTGTATGTGGATATTGGGACTTAAAGGGTTAACGGAGGGTCAGGGGAATGGCAAAATTTGTTCGCTATATCGAGGTTCTTTTTCGTACATTATAGATTTTACTATTACTGGGGTAAAGAAAATTATTCGTTATACCGAGGACTTCGTTATATAGAGGTTCGTTGTATCGAGGTTCGTTATATCGAGGAATTCGTTATATAGAGGTTTGTTATATCAAGGCTCCACTGTATGAGGAATATCCAACTGTTTTGTCGTACAAATTTCCCACGCATCTTAAAGCTCGCGCAATTTTTAATTTCCCACTGGTAAGAGAAAAAGGCTTTCTAGGTTCCTCAGGGATTTAAAATGTATATATTTTTGTTTAAAGTTTTCCAGTTATTTCTAAGGGGTCTGAGAAACCAAACTCTAGATGTAAACACGTTTTTAAAAAAGGGATTTTTAAAGGCTCTTTACATTACCAAGGAAACCCCAAAACGAAATAATTTTTATCAATAATTAAAAAGTCAACGGGTGGTTAAATTTTGCTTTATTCCTTAAAACTGTTCTTCTAGAAACAGGTTGTGGTATTGATGCTTTATCAATAGCGTCAAATGAATTGGTGAAATAAAGAACACTCAAATATTGTCGTTGCGCTGTTTATTCGATTTTATACTCAACGTGACAAAATTCACTCCACTGCAACGAAATTATATTACGCAACAAAAGGACATCACGTTCACGGTTTAAAACGAACGCAGCGTAACGTTATTGCAAATAGCAACTTATTCACATTAGGGGGCATTCATGACTCATCACTTCGTTAATTGTAAACTGCACCATAAGCCGTCTGGAAAAAGTCCCCCAACCGGTGTTGTAAATTAACCCTGAAAAGCCCCGAGGGAGGGGATAATATCATATTCACCATTTGCATAATTATTTAACAATTATTACACGAGTGCGCGTTGGATACGAGATGGTAGATAGCCAACGAGGCTCGTGTTGGCTATAATCATTTCATATCCAACAAGCGTGGGTGGAATAATTGTTTAATTGAAAACGCCCACAAAATATCGAGAATTCCTCCCGACTTGAAGTGTAAAAACAACCGATTTTCAGCTTGTTTTTAATTTTGAGCAGACGCCTACAGTTACCATATTTGGAGAGCATAGTATAATGGCTCATATACCACGATGGCTAAGCCAATTAGAGCTCTAGAATTGCATTACCCAATGATTCAAATTTTAATAACTATGTAGTTGTCATACCACACTGTGAAGTCCATCCACGTCCTCTCAACACTTCACGGTTCGTAAGGGGGCATTCTGCTTGTTTTTGGGGGTGAGGTGGGGTTGATTTGAGAATGATAGATGAAAGAAAAATGGGAAAAAATGGTATACACATAAACGAATTAGTCCGCTAATGAGTTCAGGGGCACCTTGTGCTGGTGGACTATCTGATATTTGTCTACTAAATATTCCTTTCATATTTTTGATTTCCAACAACCCCCAAATGCAATGTTTTCCAATTTCCATACGCCCAATTTTTATTTATTGAAAACATTCGAAAAATCACCCCAAAATTCTCAAACATTAATTTAGCCAAAAGGTGGGTAGAGGTTTATGATTATCAACGTTCTTCTCTTTTGTTCTTTGCACGAGCTGCCCGTGAATTGAATACAATACAATAATGCGTATATAATTAGTCCGGCCTTTTTTGTTACAACGGCACAATTGAATTCAGAGTTCGTATAGGTGGCTTGCGCTCTCTCTTATTTAAGAGTCATTCCAACTCACTTATCTCGTTGACAAACTCCTGGATGTGTTACATGTAAATAGACAAAGGTACTAAACTACATATGTATAATTAAGCTAACGTTGAACGTTGGCATAACTGCGTTTGCACTCAAATACGCAGAGTATGCAAAAATTGTCGTCGTCACCTTCTATCTCGAATTGTATTCTCCTTCATCATATTTTTTAATACATGTAAAGCCAAACTGAGGGCCTGTTTACATGGAGGTGGGGGACCCCAGGTAATTGAGGTAACAGCCTTTTGTGGCGTAACCTGCTTGTCCATATAATATCTCGTATGGTCACTCCACCTATCATGTAAACATGATCAAATTAAAATGACAGATTATATGGACAGGCGGGTTAATTACCCCACCTAAGCGGGTTAACTCACCTACCTGGGGTCCCCCACCCCCATGTAAACAGGCCCTTAGTGTA
>BOPM01000026.1:911725-926537 GCA_022179025.1 Porites australiensis
AGTGTTTAGGGATTGAATTGTGGAGCGAGGGTTGCCCGCGGAAATTTGATGCCTGATAAACGAAGGGTTCATGTGCTAATCTTAAAAAACATTGGATTTTAAGGGGGCAAGTATCCTTACGCGAACTTTTCGCGGAAAGAACATTCTATTTTATTGTTTCATTGTTCACCATCGCGTTTTGTCTTCATTTTGTCGCCCGATTTGAAATTTTCAGACATTCTTCAAATGAGTTTCAAAAAATCAACGATACCCAAAGAAGAAAACGGGAAGGAAATACCCCAGTCTAGTGAAAGACGAAAGAAACATTGTGTGAACAAACAATAACTTTTTGTTGTGATAATAACCTTGAGACGATGATCCAGTAACTTGACTCCGAGCCTTTCTGATTTTGCTCTCGGGATGATTTGCGATCGACGATGGGGATCAGGGGCGTAGCCATCCCTTTTCTCCCTTTCAGCGCGAGTTGTAGAGGTCTTAATGAGACTAGCCTAGGACCAGGTTCCGCATTGGGGGAAAAAGAAGAAAAAAATCGGCGTAGGCGAAAAAAAAAAGTCGGCGAACGAAGTGAGCCATAAGCTGGGGAGGGGAAAGGGTGGCGGCCGCCCTTTCCCTCCCCAGCTTATGGCTTGGCGCGCTTCGCTCGCCGATATTTCTCCTATTTGACCTCGTGCCTTTTTCCCTCACTGCCGAGCCTGGTCCCAGGCTATAATGAGGCGGGGGTGGTGACGGGGTTGAGATAGAAGCAAGTCAAGTTAACTTTATACTCTGACCAATACACAATAACAGCACAGCCTTTCCTTTTTGCTGTAAAATGTTGTGTTTTAAATGAGTAATTGGTAGTGAGGTATCAACGAACGGGCTCTGGAAGTCCTGAAGGGGCGAGGGTTGAGGACATGCATAGTACCAAGCCAAGCATAAACTGACTTAAGTGAGTGAGTTCTAATCAACAGACGGGCTCTTTCAGTTAACGAAAATCCTGTCATAGGCAGTATGTCTGAGGAATGACAGAAATATCCTACCATGATAAGTCTTGAATATTTCATAAAGAACTTTCACGGTCACCTGATAGAGACGTACGTGTGAGTATCACTCTCCACATCTGGATTGTTCACTAGAGCTAAGGATCAGTCGTTCTTTCAGCATCGTAGACTGCTAGAAGTCTCTCTTTTGGTCCATAAAGGGGGTGAGCGCGATGCACAGATTTTCGGGCCAAAGAGGGACTGGTCGCAGATCGCACGAATGTTTTCACCCCTCTCATGGTGCCAAATCATCTCTCTGAAGTCGCATGCAGTGGACACTGGCATAGCGAGGACAAAAATGAGCACAGTGGCGATTTTCTCAGTTGTTAGGTCTTCAACTGGCTCTCTCAGTGTATCCTTTGATTTGTCAAAGAAGAAGAAGGCGAGGCAGCCGTGTCAGTTTAAATATATCGTGAAATACGACACTACTGACTCTGCAATTTGAGTTATGGCGGCAAAATAGAATTGCAGAGTGAGGCTTGTTTAGTCACATGGATTTTAAAGTAAAGTAGAGTACCAGAAAAAACCATTGAGATGGATTAGTTCGAAATAGCGTTTTTTACAACATCCTTCTTAACCAGGGCATGAAATTAACCCTTCTTTCGCTTCTTCATATTTCAAAGAGGTGGCCAGTTCCATAAGGTCCTGAGTCCCCAGTCGCTTCATGTAATTGGTGCACCAATTATTAGAGTGTTGCGGATCGACGAGGTGCAGTTGAGTGGATCGACGACGAACTTGTGGAGTGATGTATTCGGCTTGCAGATGACAAGATGATGACTAAAAAACAAAACGGGTTACTAGTTTGCGGGCAGCGAGAAAGCTTGGTTTTTACTGGGTCCAGGTTGATGGCGTTGCATCTCTCTCATTTCTATTCCTGGCTTTATGTTTTTGGTTTGGCTCAGATGAAGTATCTCGAGAAATGCACGGCGTAGGTTCTCCATTCGCCAACAGTAAATAATAGGGTTACACAGGGAACCCAACATGATAGAAAGTTCTACCCAGATCCAAGTGATGCGTTGAACACGCGGCGGTCCGACGATGTTACCTGGAGAAGTAGTCAGTATCCCTGTTATTATTGCTGGTAAATAAGTAAGTCCTAAAGTAATAAGAATGAATGCCAAAGTAGTGACAGCCTTTCTGTCTTTCTTGATTCGTTGGATTTCTTCTTGAGGCAATTGTTCGTAGAGGAGGCGTTTAACTTGTCGTCGTGTTTCTGAGTAAATATAACCATAAGACAATGAAATGACAACAATGAAAAGAGTTCCAATTACAATTTGTATTATGGTGTTCACGTGCATATATAGAGAGTAGATACTTTCACTGTCTATTAGAGCTAGAACAAGTTCATTGATTGTCACCAATAACGTGAAACCCCAATCTAGGACAATACTGAATATTATTCGCGTCTCTGTGACAATTTCCTGATACCTCAAGGGATATTTGATAGCTATATAGCGATCTATGCTGATAATGACTAGATGACTGATCGAAGCGTAAGTTACCATCGCTAATGTCACAGTAAATGCCTTTTCGAGCAAACAGAATGAGTCAAAACCAAGGAGTCGCTTAAGGTCTAGCGAGAAGGCAAACGGTAGAACAACAAGACCAGTTAGCAAATCTGCCCCTGCGAGAGAGGCAAGTAGTATGGTGGAGTTTTTTCGCAGTCGGGGCCTTGTTGCCACGGCAAAAATGACCAGCGCATTTAGAAGGATCGTTGACAGTGCTGCTATTAGATCGATACAGACCAGGGCAACCAGATGTCTGTAGGTATCGTCTCGTAAGTACTCCGCTCGCCAAACAGGCACATAAAAATTACACTTTTCTTTCTCCGGATTCGAAGACCTGGAAAAAATAAGGGTAGAAATATAAGGAATTTTAACGTCAGAACTTGTCCATTGACGATCAGCAACAGTTTATTTTTGTTTCAAAAAATTTATCAAAATTAATTAAAGCTTAACTATCAAATTAGTGTAGATCAATACAGAAAGATATTTTCTGCCACTGAAATCGCAGGGGCTCGGGGAGGGGAAGACAGCGGGCCACAGTTTGTAGAACAAAGTGCAACATAGTTGCTATGGTGCTAAATTTTCTCAACTTTGCTATTAAAGCACCTGTTCACTGCAGCTAGATTCATAGAAATTAGGTATTAAAAAGGAAACGTAACATGCGCATAAGGCAAAATTTTGGACCTTTTTTTGACGAGCCTACCCTGGAAAGGAGACCTTGGCAATTGCAGGTGAATTGGCTTACAAAAATCTGAATAATCATGTTCTTTTTCGATTACAATACAGTCGATGTTGAAAAAGAACAGTCTTGTGCACTTATCACAAAAACCCGTTGACACGTAAATTGTGACGTCACGGCGTCATTTTACTATTACGACCTACAAAATCCTTTTCGTTTTCATATTTAAATTTGGTGATCCCAACGAGGTTTAAATAACAAAAGGCCTCATTTGCACAAAAAAAAAAACTTCAAAAGCTTCAAATTCCTCAAAATGAAATCCTAACCATGACGATAGATCGATTTTACCTGTGTTTTCTTAATTCCCGTGAAATTTGATATTTATCCTCTCGGGCTTCCATAAGAAATTGTGTTTGGTGTTATTATAGATTACAAATTACATCTATAGCACTTGAAAAGTGTAAAAAGAAAAAGAAATACGATATGGCTTAAAATATTCTGGTTCAAGGTTTTTGTCGACTGAAAATTAGAATTACCCAATTTCCCGATGGATTCCGTCTTTTAAGAATTTAAATTCTTCATTACCACCTAACCCTGACCATTGGTACAAGTAGCCATATTCTGGAAAAGCTAATTGAACATTTACCTGGGCATAAGAGCAAAAAAAATTAACATTTTCTGTAGTCTTATAGGAAGAAATATGGCAGTGCAGGAATCATTTTTCCCCCACTTGAGACTAGATACCGTTATGTCATCATTTTCGAAAATTTCCGTAATCTTTCCTCCACACGCGAGTACAGTACTGGAAATGGCTTTCAACATATTTTCACCGCTAAGAGCGTTTTTGAAAGGTTGCCTTTTCGGTGACCGTTTTCATCGGATACGTGTGGCCTGAGACTGCGGAAACTTCAAGTCGCATTTCGAACCTACAAGCAGTGATTTTGAGGAAAAACAAAAACCGGCCGTTTTGAAGTCTCATAATAAACGCGGGACTTGCCTTAAAGGGTAAATGTGTTGTCTTCGGCACGTTTTAATGTGCCTAGATTAAGCCTTACTTGTTTAAACTTTCTTTTAAATGGAACTTGCGGTGCAATGTGGATCAGATTTTGATAATGAATTTTCAGTAGTTAATTGAAACATTTGCTCATTTGCACGACACATGGTGAAGCAAGGCAGTGAAGCCGATTTATAATGTCATTCAACTGACCTGTTAGTCTGTAACATTTTACGTCGCCGAAATCTTGATGAAACGAAAAACTTACAGTGCAATATGCGGATCAGATTTTGATAATGAATTTTCAGTAGTTAGTTGAAACATTTGCTCATTTGCACGACACACGGTGAAGCAGTGCAATGAAGCTGATTTGTAATGTCATTCTACTGACCTGTTAGTCTGTAACATTTTACGTCGCCGAAATCTTGATGTAACGAAAAACTTGCGTGAAATGTGGGAAGGTCCAGCTTGCATGCAGTAAAGAAAAATATAAGCCCAAAAGGACAATGCAGTCAATTAATTATCATTTTTTCAAGTGGAAGTTCATTACAGGCCTGGGGTATCATAATCTTTTTATTCCGTTGTCTTATACAATTGGGCGGTTTGTTTCTTTGACTGATAAAGGCCATGCAGTTTCCTTCTTTTTCTTCCTTGTCTCTGACTGCGTTTTCCTTAATTGAACGATAGTAATTATCGATGCACAAACGAACTTAATTCGAATGAAGGCCGACCCAAATGATTCAGACGCCGATCTTAATTCCAGCCGAACTAAATTCAAAAAGAGAAAACTGCTTTCAGAGTTGAACTGCTTGCAAATATTTTAAATAACATAATAATTTATGCATTAGGTTCGGCACATGAAAAGGTCGGCGTCTGAATCAAAGCCGTTCCAAAGTCGCTCCAAAGACGAAATTCCCGGTCGGGCTAGGCGGGAAGAACGGCTCCAAATTGAAATAGGCGTTCCTTATTGAGTCAGACGCCGAACTTTTCAGGTACTTAATTCCATGTTTTAGGTTCGGCTCATGAAAATTTAGGCGTCTGAACCGGGCCTCATATCAGATTCATTTCCTCTAAAATAACACGAAAGGTTTTCTGAAAGCTTAAGAAAGAAAAGAAGTAAATTAATGCGTGGCCGCTAGCTTCGAGTTTAATTTGTTAATTGGATTGTATAAAGTTTTCCCTTTCGAACATGGCGGCATATAGTTCTATAGAGAAATAACCATTAAGCTCTGTTTTCATTAGTGATGCAAGCGTGAACTCAAACAAAAGCGCAAGCATTAAGTCAGTCTTGTGTCAAGTGCACAAACACAAGCACTTTAATGGATAAATTGGTTACCGAAGGAGAAAATTCTCAGTCTCTGTGTTTCTTCTTTTTTTCTTTTTTTTTTGGTCAGGTGACTAGGAAAATCCTAACATCTGGCAGTGGCTACGACAAGGATGGTGGTGGTTAAGGAATGTAAGCATTGTATAATAATAATTCAGTTATTTATATAATAATTTGTACGCTCATAAATCTATTTTTCCTACACAATTAATTGCATTTCGAGAATTAGTAACTTTATACTGAAGCTTGCTTTCGTTGTTTGTCACCCGCTCCGTTTAAAATTATATCAAATCCTCAGTAGTCCTTTGCTTCGTAATTCTATTACTTTTGCCTTTTCAAAAGGTTGGAGCAAAAATTTTAATCGACGCTTTTACAACTTTCTCCACTGGTTTGTTTTGTTCCAAAATGGTGGGAACGCTCTCCTACACAGGTGACGTCGGAACTAGTGATTTACTCAGAAGTAGATGCGGTGTGCTCATATTTCGTTCCGTATTAAAAGGCATAACCTAACCTTAATGTTAAGTCGGTGCTTTGCGCCTTACGAGCAGCAATTTTGAGAAAAGAAAACGACAGTTTCTTAGCCTAACGGCAAACGCAGGACCTATAGCGCTATATCCGCGTAATAACGTTTGAATGTGACTATGACAAGTTTTACTTGTTGAAACCTGGAACGTCCTGTGCAATGCCAATCAGATTTTGATAATGAAATTTAAGTGGTTAATTGAAGCATTTGCTGATTTGCACGACAAATGGCGAAACGATTCAATGAAGTCGATTTGAAACGGTGTAGCATATTACGTCGCCAAAAACATTGCAAAACGAAAAACCAGTGAGAAAAAGTCGGAAGACCCACCTTGCATGCGCTAAAGTAGAAAAACAAAACAAAAAACAAAAAAAAAAACAGACCAAAAGCAACCTACAGCCAATTAACTAAGTGCAAGTTGTCTATAGATAATCTTTTTTTTGTTTTAAACAATTTGACTACGATTCGTTTTTCCTCGTCTTTGTGAGTTTTTCTTAAAAGGTTTCTTAAAATTCTCGAAAACACATACAAAAAGATGTGAAATATTCATCGCGAACGAAATAGCAGGAAAGCCTTTTGGAAAGCAAAAAAGAGAAAATGGAAATAATGATAATGAGTAGTTGCTGACTTCAATGAGTTTGTTATTTTGATCGTGATACTTTTCTTCTTGACCTCGTGCATTTTTCCCCTACTGTCGAGCCTGTTCCCAGGCTATAATGAGGCGGGGGTGGTGACGGGGTTGAGATAGAAGCAAGTCAAGTTAACTTACGCTGACCTATACACAATAACAGCACAGCCTTTCCTTTTTGCTATAAACTGTTGTTTTTTAAATGATAGTGAGGTATCAACGAACGGGCTCTAGAAGCCCTAAAGGGGTTAGGGGCGAGGGTTGAGGACATGCATAGTACCAAGCCAAGCTTAAACTGACTGAGACGGGCTCTTTCAGTTAATTAAAATCCTGTCATAGGCAGTATGACAGGAATATCCTACCATGATAAGTCTTGAATATTTCATAAAGAACTTTCAAGGTCACCTGATAGAGACGTGAGTATCACTCTGCATATCTGGCTTGCCCACTAGACCTAAGGATTAGTCGTTCTTTCAGCATCGTAGACTGCCAGAAGTCTCTCTTTGCTCTATAGAGAGAGTGAGCGCGATACACAGTTTTTCGGGCAAAAGAGAGACTGGTCGCAGATCGCACGAATGTTTTCAACCTTGCCATAGTGCAAAATCATCTCTATGAAGTGCGTGCAGTGGACACTGGCATAGCGAGGACAAAAATGAACATAGTGGCGATTTTCTCAGTTGTAAGGTCTTCAACTATCTCACTCAGTGCATCCCCTGAATTGTCAAAGAAGAAGAAGGGGATGCAGCCGTGTCAGTTTAAATATATTGTGACTCTACTGACTCTACAACTTGAGTCATAGCGGCAAAATAGAATTGCAGAGTGAGGCTTGTTTACAGATCGATTTTAAAGTAAAGTAAAGTAGAGTACTAGAAAGAACCATTGAGAAGGACTAGCTAGTTTGTTCGAAGTAGCGTTTTTTAAAACATCCATCTTAACCAGGGCATGAAATTAACGCTTCTTTCGCTTCGTCATATTTCAAAGAGGTGGCCAGTTCCATAAGGTCCTGAGTCCCCAGTAGCCTCATGTAATTCGTGCACCAGTTGTTAGAGTGTTACGGATCGATATGAGGAGCTGCAGTTGAGTGGATCGACGACAAACTTGTGGAGTGATGTATTCGGCTTGCAGATGACAAGAGTATGACTAAAAAACAAAACGGGTTACTCGTTTGCGGGCAGCGAGAAAGCCTGGTTTGTACTGGGTCCAGGTTGATGGCGTTGCATCTCTCTCATTTCTATTCCTGGCTTTATGTTTTTGGTTTGGCTCAGATGAAGTATCTCGAGAAATGCACGGCGTAGGTTCTCCATTCGCCAACAGTAAATAATAGGGTTACACAGGGGACCCAACATGATAGAAAGTTCTACCCAGATCCAAGTGATGCGTTGAACACTCGGCGGTCCGACGATGTTACCTGGAGAAGTAGTCAGTATCCCTGTTATTATTGCAGGTAAATAAGTAAGTCCTAAAGTAATAAGAATGAATGCCAAAGTACTGACAGCCTTTCTGTCTTTCTTGATTCTTTGGATTTCTTCTTGAGGCAATTGTTCGGCTTTGAGGCGTTTGACTTGTCGTCGTGTTTCTGAGTAAATATAACCATAAGACAATGAAATAACAACAATGAAAAGAGTTCCAATTACAATTTGTATTATGGTGTTCACGTGCATATATAGAGAGTAGATACTTTCACTGTCTATTAGAGCCAGAACAAGTTCATTGATTGTCACCAATAACGTGAAACCCCAAGCTAGGACAATGCTGAATATTATTCGCGTCTCTGTGACAATTTCCTGGTACCTCAACGGATATTTGATAGCTATATAGCGATCTATGCTGATCATGACTAGGTGACTGATCGAAGCGTAAGTTACCATCGTTAATGTCACAATAAATGTTATTAGATATGCTATTAGATATGCTATTAGATCGATACAGACCAGGGCAACCAGATGTCTGTAGGTATCCTCTCGTAAGTACTCCGCTCGCCAAACAGGCACATAAAAATTACACTTTTCTTTCTCCGGATGCAAAGACCTGGAGAGAATAAGGGTAGAAATATAAGGAATTTTAACATCGGAAGTTTTCCATCGATGATCAGCAACAGTTTATTTTTGTTTCAAGAAATTTATCGAATTAGTGAAAGCTTTGATGGATATCAAATTAGTGTAGATCAATATAGAAAGTTATTTTCTGCCATTGTAATTGCAGGGGCGCGAAGAGGGGGAGACAGGGGGCGACAGTTTGTAGAACAAAGTGCAACATAGTTGCTATGGTGCTAAATTTCCCCAACTTGTGCTTCAAAGCACTTGTTCACTGCAGCTAGATTCTTAGAAATTAGGTATTAAAAAGTAAACGTAACATGCACATAGGGCAAAATTTGGACCTTTTTTTGACGAGCCTACCCTGGAAGGGAGACCCGATTGCAATACAGTCGATGTTGAAAAAGAACACTCTTGTGCACTTATCAGAAAAACCCGTTGACATTTAAATTGATGACGTCACTTAAGTTTCTCTTTGCGCGAGTGCCTCATTTTTCTACTACGACCTACAGAATCTCGTTTTCACATTTAAATTTGGTGATCCCTTCGAGGTTTAAATAACAAAAGCCCTAATTTTTACAAAAACAAACTTCAAAGCTTCAAGCATGACGATTTTACCTGTGTTTTCTTAATTCCCGTGAAGTTTGGTATTTATTCTCTCGGGCTACCACAAGAAATTGTCTTTGGTGTTATTATAGATTACAAATTACATCTATAGCACTTGAAAAGTGTAAAAAATATACGATATGGCTTAAAATATCAGTCTGGTTCAAGGTTTTTGTCGACTGCCAATTAGAATTACCCAATTTCCCGATGGATTCCGTCTTTTAAGAATTTAAATTCTTCATTACCACCTAACCCTGACCGTTGGTACAAGTAGCCATGCATATTCTGGAAAAGCTAATTTGAACATTTACCTGGGCATAAGAGCAAAACAAAATTAACATTTTCTGTAGTCTTATAGGAAGAAATATGGCGGCGCAGGAATCATTTTTCCTCCACTTGAGACCAGATACTGTTATGTCATCTTTTTCGAAAATTTCCATAATCTTTCCTCCACACGCGAGTATAGTACTGGAAATGGCTTTCAACATATTTTCACCGCTAAGAGCGTTTTTGAAAAGTTGCTTTTTCGGTGACCGTTTTCATCGGATACGTGTAGCCTGAGACTGCGGAAAACTTCAAGTCGCCTTTCGAACCTTAACAAGCAGTGATTTTGAAACAAAAACCGGCCATTTTGAAGTCTAAAAGTAAACGCGGGACTTGCCTTAAAGGGCAAGTGTGTTGGCTTCAGCACGTTTTAATGTGACTAGATTAAGCTTTACTTGTTTAAACTTTCTTTTAAATGGAACTTACGGTGCAATGCGGATCAGATTTTGATAATGAATTTTCAGTAGTTAATTGAAGCATTTGCTCGTTTGCGCAACACATGGTGAAGCAGGGCATTGAAGTTGACTTATAATGTCATTCAACTGACCTGTCAGTTTGTAACATTTTACGTCACCGAAATCTTGATGAAACGAAAAACTTACGGTGCAATATGCGGATCAGATTTTGATAATGAATTTTCAGTAGTTAATTGAAACATTTGCTCATTTGCACGACACATGTTGAAGCAGTGCAATGAAGCCGATAGTAATGTCATTTAACTGACCTGTTAGTCTGTAGCATTTTACGTCGCCGAAATCTTGACGAAACGAAAAACTTGCGTGAAGTGTGGGAAGGTCCACCTTGCATGCAGTAAAGAAAAATGTAAGCCCAAAAGGACAATGCAGTCAATTAATTATCATTTTTTAAAAGTGGGAGTTATTTATGGGCCTGTATTGTTTATTTCGTTATCGTATACAACTGGGCGGTTTGTTTCTTTGACTGGTAAAGGCCAGTTTCCTTTTCTCTCTTCCTTGTCTCTGACTGAGTTTTCCTTAATTGAACGATAGTAATTATCGATGCAAAACGAACCTAATTCGAATGTTGGCCGACCCAAATGATTCAGACGCCGATCTCAATTCCAGCCGAACTAAATTCAAAAAGAGAAAACTGCTCTCAGAGTTAAACTGCTTGCAAATACTTAAATAACATAATAATTTATGCATTAGGTTCGGCGCGTGAAAAGTTCGGTGTCTGAATCAAAGCCGTTCCAAAGTCGTTCCAAAGACGAAATTCCCGGTCGGACTAGGCGGAAAGAACGGCTCCAAATTGAAATAGGCGTTCCTTATTGATTCAGACGCCGAACGTTTCATGTACTTATTAACTCAATGTTTTAGGTTCGGCTCATGAAAATGTCGGCGTCTGAACCGGGCCTAATATCAGGTTCATTTCGTCTGAAATAAACAAGAAAGGTTTTCTGAAAGTCAAAGAAAGAAAAGAAGTAAATTAATGCGTGGCCGCAAAATAGCTTTGAGTTTAATTTGTTAATTGGATTGTATAAAGTTTTCCCTTTTGAACATGGCGGCATGCATATAGTTCTATAGAGAAATAACCATTAAGCTCTGTTTTCATTAGCGATGCAAGCGTGAACTCAAACAAAAGCGCAAGCATTAAGTCAGTCTTGTGTCAAGTGCACAAACACAAGCACTTTAATGGATAAATTGGCTACCGAAGGAGAAAATTCACAGTCTCTGTGTTTCTTCTTTTTTTCTTTTTTTTGGTCAGGTGACTAAGAAAATCTTAACATCTGGCAGTGGCTACGACAAAGAAGGTGGTGGTTAAGGAATGTAAGGAATATAATATATTTATACGCAATATATTTATATTATTTGTACGCTCATAATAATCTATGTTTCCTACACAATTAATTGCATTGCGAGAATTAGTAACTTTATAATGAAGCTTGCCTTCGTTGTTTTGTCACCCTCTACGTTTAAAATTATATCAAATCCCAGCAGTCCTTTGCTTCGTAATCCTATTACTTTTGCCTTTTCAAAACGTTGGACAAAAAATTTTAATCGACGCTTTTACAACTTTCTCCACTGGTTTGTTTTGTTCCAAAATAGTGGGAACGTGCTCCTAAACAGGTAACGGCGGAACTAGTGATTTAACAGATGTAGAAGCGGTGTTCTTACAGTGCGTTCCGTATTCAAAATGCATATAACCTAACCTTTAGACAGAGTCTGAGTCTGCGGAAAATTTGAAGTCGGCGCTTTGCGCCTTACCAGCAGCGATTTTGAGAAAAGAAAGCGACAGTTTCTTAGCCTAACGGCAAACGCAGGACCTATAACGCTATATCCGCGTAAAGACAAAGTGTGCTGGCTACGATAACGTTTGAATGTGACTGTGACAAGTTTTACTTGTTGAAACCTCGAACGTCCTGTGCAATACTAATCAGATTTTGATAATGAATTTAGAGTAGTTAATTGAATCATTTGCTGATTTGCACTACAATGGCGAAGCGATTCAATGAATTCGAAGTCGATTTGAAATACCATTGACTGATCTGTTAGTGTGTTGCATATTACGTCGCCGAAAACTTTGTAAAACGAAAAACCAGCGAGAAAAAGTCGGAGGACCCACCTTGCATACACTAAAGTAAAAAACAAAAACAAAAAAAAACAGACTGGAAGCAACCTACAGCCAATTAACTAAGTGCAAGTTGTCTATAGGTAATCTTGTTTTTGTTTTAAACAATTTGACGACGGAAACTCAGTTTGATTCGTTTTTCCTCGAAACGTTTAGAATACTCCCAGAGACTATGACGATATACTTTTGCATTAATTTCTTTATCAAAAAGGACCAATTGATCAAAGTACCATAAACATAGGTTGAAACTCAAATTTGAAGAAATCAGATGAGTGAAACAAGCTCTATGCAAACAAAACGAAATAGAAAACAATACTGTACTGTGAAAGTGAGGGTTCTTGGAACTCGGAAGTGGCCTATTGAAAACTGCAATTTTTTAGCTTTTGAATTGAAAACATGGCAACCGAAGTAGCAAATCTAAAGTCTTGTTTCAGCCTTATACAACAACAACAAGAAAATAACTAGAACAGCAATTTATTATTAATCCACGTAAATTAAAATAGATGCAAGGAATACAAATATATAACAAAAAGGGGAAAAACTGAAAATGAAGGTATTTCACGCAACCTCAGGCTGCAGTTGCCATAAACCTGCGTTCTGGGGTACATTGGAGAATTGATACGCCTCACTCACGGCATAAAGAGGAGATTATATCAAATTAGTTATTCGTTTATAAATTGCGTCTATTTTTGCATCTATTTTGAAGACCGACTGGTGCTTGACTAATGCAAAGGAGATTATCGCAGTTAGAGGACGACCTTTTTTCAGTACCATTGTTATCGTCCGTTTTCAATTCGACGACGTTTCTTGAAAAATCGCGCGCGAGAGGCAGGAGAAAAGAAATTGCGCCATCCTTGCTTCATTTCCATGGTCTTTTCGACTTATTGACGCCATTTTTTCCGTCCTTTCTGTTTATTGATAGTAAAATCAGTTCATAACATCGTCAAAGTGTTGTTGATTCACGAAAAAAACTTGTGGAGTGATTAATCGGCTTGCAGATGACGAACTGATAGCAAGACGGGTTGTCCGTTTGCGGGCAGAGGGAAAACGTGGTTTGTGCTGGGTCGAGGTTGATGGCGTTCAGTTTCTCTCACTTCTATTTCTGGCAGAGTGTTTTCAGGTTGTCTTAAATGTAGTATCTCGAGAAATGCGCGCCGTAGATTTTTCATTCTCCAACAGTAAATAATGGGGTTGCACAGGGGACCTAACACGCAAGTGCCTCCTACCCAGCTCCAAATGACACATATAAAACGCGGCGGTGCCGCAATGCTACTTGAAAGAGCAGTCAGTACTATTGTTGGTAGATAAGTGGCTACTAAAGCAATCAGAATGATCGCCAGAGTAGTGGCTGCCGTTCTGTCGTTCTTGATTCTTTGGACTTCCTCTTGAGGCAGTTGTTCGGCTTTGAGTCGTTTAACCTGTCGTCGAGTTTCTGAGTAAATGTAACCGTAAGACAAAGAAATAACAACAATGGCAAGAGTTCCGATAGCAATTTGTATTATGGTGTTCACGTGCGAATATATAGAGTAGACGCTGTCACTGTCTATTAGAGCCAGAACAAGTTCATTGATTGTCACCAATAACGTGAAACCCCAAGCTAGAACAATGCTGATTAATATTCGCGTCTCTGTGACAATTTCTTGGTACCTTAAGGGATATTTGATTGCTATGTAGCGATCTATGCTGATCATGACTAGGTGACTGATCGAAGCGCAAGTTACCATCGCTAATGTCACAGTAAATGCCTTTTCGAGCGAACAGAATGAGTCAAAACCAAGGAGTCGCTTCAGGTCTATTGCGAAGGCAAACGGTAGAACAACAACCCCTGTCAATAAATCTGCCCCAGCTAAGGAAGCAAGTAGTATGGTGGAGTTGTTTCGCAGCCGACGCCTTGTCGCCACGGCAAAAATAACCAGCGCATTTAGAAGGATCGTCGGCAGGGCTGTTATAATGTCCATACAGACCAGTGCAACCAGATGTTTGTAAGTGTCGTCTCTTAAGTACTCCGCCCTCCAAACAGGCACATAAAAATTGCAGTTTTCCTTTTCTGGATCCAAAGACCTGGAGATATTAAGGCGTAGAAATATTAGAGAGATTAAGATTCACGTTTACGCTAAACGGCAAACGTGAATTTGTACCACGTGACCAAGTTTTCCCCTTGTTTTTCGTTCACTGTTTATTGCTTCTACACAAAAATAAGTAGTTTTATGCCAGTTTTGTCTACAAGAATCGATCTGGACTGTTTTTATCTGCTTATTTTCTATTCTGAGAAATTTTCAACTGACGTTTGCCGTATGCCGTAAACGTGAATCTTAATCTCTCTATTAGCGATTTTAATATCGAAAGTTTTCCCTCAGTCCCTTCAATAAGTAACAGTTTTTTTTGTTTCAATAAAGTTTATCGAAATTAACAATTTAGATGTATATTAGACATAGGAAGTTATAATCTGCCACTACATGAAAATTTCAGGAACGCGGAAAAACTAGAACTATAGAACCATAGTGAAAAATAACCCTCGTATCTGCTCTTTTTTTTTATTAAAAAAAACGCTTTTTTCAACCATTAATTCGCGTTATTGGTTGCTTTGCTGC
>BOPM01000026.1:926547-939680 GCA_022179025.1 Porites australiensis
TTGGACTTAAAAGGCATGGTGTCCATTTCGTATTTTTCCTATTTTCTCTTATTTTTAAACTAAAACTTCCTATTTTTCCTATTTTTTAGATGGTGAAGCCAAAATTTGCAACAAAATTGAAAATGGAGTTATAGTTGTATTGTGTTTTAGAGTGAGATTTATCATAAAGCAAGTCTAGCAAAAGTAATACAGTGGAACCCCGCCTTACGACCACCCCGTTTATAAGACCACCTCGTTATTACGGCCATATTCTTTCAAACCAAACGTAAAAACCATTGAGTCATTTTATTATTTTGAAGACCCCGTTAATGCGACCACCTCGTTATTACGACCAGGATTTTATGGCCCAACGGTGGTCGCATTAACGGGGTTCCACTGTAGTTACATTTCTTCTTTCCATGACCTCTATTGCCTATTAGAGTTCTGTTAACAACTTTATTATATTGTTACTTTTTGTATAATTTTCTAGTGCACCTACATGTATTGTATGAAGTGTTATAGTTCTCATGACCATTGAATAATAATTGCGCATAGCCCACTGAAACTGCATTTCAGTCTCTGTACACTACATGATATATTTTGAAGTCTCTCGCGCTTTTATATTCATCTTTGAAACTGAAAACATGATCAAATTGCCATTTCACCACACAGATCAGATAATCATCCAATCAGCTTCTTGTTTAAAGAACCAATCACTAGCTGGAATCTGTATGCTACATGAAAAGAACAGACTCAAGTTTAGTTTACGGCACTAGCTCTCTTGGAGAGCTCTTGTTAACAGCTATACCTAAGCAACTGACGATGGATCCAATATTTTGGTTCCGAAATTAACCGGTCTTGCAGTCACAGCTAAGCAGATTGTTGCGTTCTTCTTAGAACTTAACCACGAGACGTTTACAATCTGGTGCCAAATCGATCAGTGTCATTTTGTATACACACTGCGGAAAGCATGATTTGGTACTTAAAACAATGCGGCACATTCTCAACCATCTACCGATTGTAGATTAATGGAAGGAAAGCTCTCCATGGGACTTTTTAGTTCGATATCCTTCAATTACAACGAAATCTTAAGAAATTTCACTCTTTGAAGCTTTTCAAAGATTTGCCGCCAACTTGAAGGGAATTTGCATATGACCACCTTTGATTATAGAACCGCGCTCGACCCGTAGTCAAGCATATCATTCTGATTTTCTAGATCCGGAGTTTCCTATTTTCCTATTTTTTTTGAGCAACCATACCGCTGGACACCCTTTAAGGGTTAAGGAGGCACTCTGGTTCAGTAAAAGCATTGATTTTCGTTTATTTCCTACTTGTGGGAAGAGGAATATGATCCCCACCCTAACACCTTATTATAGGAAATTAACGCTCCATGAAATTAAGGTCTTAGAAAAAACAAAATTCGAATAACTTAAATTAACGCGAAAGGGAGGGTAGCATTTCAAAATGAAGGAAATTGGCGCGACGTTCACTAAGAAACAAAACTTGTCAAGTCAACAGAAAAAAGTTACACGTATAATCCGAAATGAACGCTTAATTGTTCCTTGTACTTTCCCTAAACGTACCAATTGAAGGGGTTCAAACAAACGGAAATCGCCCTACTTCGAGTGTCCTTCACATTTTCGCCGAATCTAGCGGATCTCCACCCTTATAAAATACTCCTTTCTCTAAGGTTTTGGGGCTAAAATAATAGAAAATAAGGTCATGGAAATTGACGCTCCACTTAATGAATTGCGCGGAAATAAGCTTTAAGAAAAATTAACGCGACTTAAATTACGTAGCACATAATTTCCTTTAGTAACACCCGCATGAAAGGCCAGATTTGCCAAGGATTTAGAATCAAAAGGGTTAGGTAGAAAGTTTTTGAAACGTCTTTGAGGAAGTCGAAAGTAGCGTGAGGCAAATTGGGCTATAAATGCTCCGACCAAAATATTTTATGAACGAATAAATTTCACCTTTCACACGAAAACTTGTGGTGAACATGTATCATTCATTTCAAGGACTTTGCCTGCTTGCATTGTCATGGGTTTTTCTTGGTGTTGCAGGAACCATTGCAGCTTATTTTTGGTTCTCTTTTGTGTTGTGGTTTGGGCATTGTTCAGACATCACATTGTCTCCCCACTCTATGTCATTTGCTGATTGCACCTGTCCGAAACACCTAGAAACTACCAATGTCATGAGCAACACGATTTAATCTCCCTGTCAAACAAAATGAAATCCTAGTCTACCTTATGCTAGTAATGGATAAAAATGGGTCTAATTTGAGAGAGTTTTGAACCAACTTTCAACTTTTACAAACTATAGAATGCAAATTATGCACTTTATTACCACTAGAGTAAGAATAATAATAATAATAATAATAATTTATTCATTTATGGTGCTCTTTTTAACATGCTATATAGGTGATCAAAAGCGCATTACAACAATAAATAACCTAAAAACTATTAATACAAATATTAGAAATATACAAATATATTTAATATCTAAGAGATATTAAAAGCTAATTTAAAAAGATAAGTTTTAAGATTGGATTTAAAAGTAGAAATACATTTGATGCTGCGGAGGCTAACAGGAAGAGCATTCCATAAAGTGGGCGCAGCCACACTGAAGGATCTGTCACCAAACGACTTTTTCATTGTTCCTGACGGATGCTTTAATAAAACACCTTCATTAGAGCGCAGCAAATAGCGCGTATTAGTCTTAGTATGAATTAAGTCAATAATGTAGCTAGGTGCCATGCCATAGAGGGTTTTGAAAGTAAGTAATAAGAGGGCTTTGAAAGTACTTAATAAGAGATTAGATTCGAACCATTCCAGAACACCAAATTGTTAAATTTTGGGACCATTAGTATTCTCACTAGTATTCTTCTGTTTGATCACCCGCTGTCTTAACCGTGCTCCGCAGACTACCTGGTTTAGTAGTAATGCTTCGAGACCACCTAGCCCTGACCGTTGGTACCACAGGTTACCCAAACTTGAAATATAAGTGTCGTCACTGATACGCAACCTTCGAAATATGGGGGTGTATATAAGGGAAAAAACCTATTTTCACTCCCCAGGTTGAACTATGTAATTCTAAGAGAATGGAGACCTGAAATTTTCTTGTTGGATAATGCGATGGAGAGAAGAGTCACAAGATTATCACTTTCGTGAGGTAGTGAATTGGACTGAAAATTTTCGCGAAAAAAACATGCAGTTTCGAGAAGACTCGAGTTGCCCTATGTTGACTGAAGACCTACAAATTTTATAGTGTTTCTTAGAATGCATTTCTAGAGATCTAAAGGTACTCTGGGTAGCTTAAAAAATCAGTTAGTTTTCAATGTATGTAAGAGGACACCGTCGTTGTGTGCCCCTGAAGTGGGACTGAAACATTTTCTCTCCCCGTAAGATCAAATACTGCTATGTCATCTTCTTCGAAAATTTCCATTCGTCCACTCGCTTTTTAAAAAATTTCCAAGCCGAAGAGCGTTTTTGAAAAGTTGCGTTGCGTTGACTTGACGATGGAAAGCCGATCATACGAAAATCAACTGATACGTGTGGACAGGGTCTGAGACCGCGGAAAATTTTAAATCGACGCTTTGCGCCTTACAAGTAGCGATTTTGAGAAAAGATAACTACAGTTTCGCAGTCCGACGTTAAATGCGGGACCTATGCTGCTACATCCGTTTAAAAGGGGGCAAGTGTGTTGGCTTCGGGCTCGTTTGACTATGGTAAGTTTCTTTCAACTGGAACTCTTACGGTGCACTGCCCATCAGATTTTGAATATGAATGAAAGCATCTGCTGATTTGCACGACACAAGCGCGAAACAATGCAGCAAAAGCGATGAGACTAATGTCATAAGCTAACCTGTTAGTCTGCAGCATTTTCCGTCGCCGAAAACTTGTTGTAGAATCGAAAAACTAGCGAAAGAAATAGTCTGAAGATCCACGTTACGTGCATACACTGAAGTAAAGGAAAAAACGGCTGGAAGCAAACCTGCATGATCGGATATTAACAGTATAAAGCGCAAGTTGTCTTTGGCAAATCCCGTGTTTTGTTTTACATTTGAACTTTCTGTTCCTTTGACTACCTTATAACCTAATTGGGTACTTACCATTTACATGGAAAAAACGGAAATTCTCGTGACATCAAATGGTTCCCGTAATTCCGTTTGGAGGGCTTCAAACAATATGGCCTGTGATTTGAGGCGATGCAATTTTTCTGCTCTTTCTAGTCCGTTCAGCTTTGGCTATATGCTTTGTAGCTGGTCGTTCTCCCACCACATCGAATTTTATCCCACGTAGACATCCTATTGGTCCTCGCAAGAAGCACGTGACGAAGTCCTAAGAACGAAAGCGTGAATTCATTCCTCGAGGAGCTCATAAACATTAATTAAAAGTAACACTTTTCTTAACACAAGGACTGTTCAGATAGCTAAATCCCCCAAAATAACTGTGTCAGCTTTTCAACCTACATGACAGCTCTCTTGGATCGGCTGCTACGTAAATGTCGTGTCACGCAAATGGTAAGAAATTCAAAGCGACTCTATCAAAAAACGAAGAACCCTTTCGAAGTAAAAATTTGTGAATGTATAGGGTTTGAAGCTGCTCTAACACCAAAAATAAAAACTCAGGAGAATTGATAATTCTTTATTTTTTAATTTTGGCGATGTCATGTATAGTAAAAACCAAGAAAAGTCTCGCTCGCAGCCATTTTTGTCTCGTCATGCAACGCTCGTTTCTTCCTCGTTGCCTGATGAAACAAAACCAGATGCGTTTTTCTTACAAACGGTACCCGATAGTATAATTTTCGAAATCCCACAAACGTATCTGAATATTCAACGCGAACAAACTGAAATGAAAACTCAGTTTGAAATCGAAAAATACGTATTAAGAAAAAAATATTACCGGTGGTTGCTAGCTCCGCGTCTGTTATTTTTATCGTGTTACTTTTCTTCTGCTTCGAAAACAGTAAAGTATGGTTATTTTGGGAGATTAACATTATATTCTTGGACTGGATTATTTGGAGGGCAGACTATAACATCAGTAGGCCTAGGACCTTCCCTTTGTACAGAATTATCAGGATGATCAATATCATTAAGGTGGCTCCACAGCTGCTCGGTATAAATATGAAAATCTGTTATGATCCATGTTTTATTGACATCAGAGTTACCATGGCAACCTAATGACGCCATTACGTTTTTTACTTGCCTTTGCATTTCTTGGTACTAGGAGTTTTGTCCGGAAATCGCTTAAGGGAGCTTGTACCTCTCTTAGTTGCCGAGGTTATGACAAAGTTTGAACAAATCCTATGCGAGCGTTTTGGAAACATTTTGAAATAAAGTTTTAAGGGTCATAAAAACAGTGAATAAACATGCTATCGACATAATTAGCTAATATCTTAAGAAAATGAGGAGGTCTGGAAATGCAGTTTCATCTCATAGTGGTTTGATTCCATCTGAAACTTTGTACGAAAAAAGATGGGGATTGCTTTGGCCGATTGTGAGAAAGAGGAATTTCATAATAACCTACGTTCGGCTGCTTTCTTTACCATTTTTGGATGTAGTTTGGTCCACTTCTACAAATATTTCACCGTTATTTAAAAACTGCTCCATAATTTTTTTAAAAAAACTTGACAATCCCGAGGTTAACTATAGATTTGATACAATGGAATTTACCATGAAACATAAGAGGTAATTTGCCCCAATTTACCAACAAAGCTTCAAACCATGTTATTATTGTTTTTGAATAAAGTGAAAACCTAGAATGTGCCTTAGTTGTCGTTTCAAACTTGGGTGAAATTTATTAGTCATTTCTGCCTATAGCGAAATCAGTTTTAAATTTCTAAAATTAGTATAGGTAATAGCAGGTTTTGTAGTGATATTTGACATAAATACCATGAGTGATATTTCGAAATTGTTATACGTAATTTCATGAGCCGTTAGGTGAGTGAAATTTGAGACAATTTTGAAATATCGCGAGTGGTATTTATGCAAAATATCACATACAAATCATGCTATTATTTGTTTATACTACTACCAGCAAAAGGTTTGTAATTTTCACATGTAGGTATTTCAAATTAAGCTGAAATACCACTGCTCTAAGCCAATCAAATTGCAGAAATTTTTCATGTAGTAGTATAATGTAACAAATCGCGAAGAACCATTAGGCACATTCTACAAAAGATAAACGAATTTGCCTGGCTGGTACTTGCTGGAAAGTACCGATAGTATGTAAGACTTTGGAAAAATAGGACCGTTTCGATACTTGTGCTGAAAACACGAGGTACAAACACTAGTCTAGGTGTTCGAGTACTAGCACAGATGAAACACTCAACTGAATATTTTTTCTAGAGCTACGTTTCATATAGGCGAATCTTTGCTGACGTCATTGTTTACATTTTTCCTCATTAGCATACGACTTAACTCATAGGAGTCGTGGCCGTATAAATGAATTAAATGCAAAAGTTGAAAGAGCTGATTAAGTTGAGAAATTTGTGCAATTTTCAGCTCTTTGCAAGCAATATTGAACGAAATATCAGCCATCAAAAACTGCGAAATTGCTGTGTGGTAAAAAAGTTAATGAGCCATACATTCTCTGTAAAATTTCGAGTTTTTAGAAAAGAATTTCCAGAAACCATTTGGTGTATTGGGCTTAGATTTTCAATTGTTATGCTCTTTCAATATTCAGAGTTTTTATTTTATTAGCGTCATCAGAGAGTGACAAGCATATGTTAATGAGGCAAAAAGTGTAAACAAAGATTCGCCTATACCCCCGAAGGGTACTTCTTGTAATGGCCTATACAAGGAGGCTCCACCCGAAAGGGGTATCCTTTTCAGGCTTCGGGCATATAAACGGATGTGAATTTCACTGATACTTAGTACGAAAATGGCAGACTGACGGATTCCTCACTGCAAAAAGACTGAGAGCAAAAAAAACCAAATGGTAAAGTGTATTAAGTATTTTTATTAACTGATTTTTCAACTTCTCACTAGTTTAATTTATCGCTTTAGTTTTGCCTTATTTAAACCACGAATTGACGTATATGAAAGGGAAGGGGGAGATCTGTCATTTAGGTATTTAAAAGGGGCTTTAATTAGAATATTTAGACATGTTCTGCCTGATTGTATGACCCGGGCAGGCTCGCTCTGTCGAAATCGTGGCCTGTTAATTAAAAGCGACCACAATCAACCACAAGACTGCATGGCAACCAAGCTAGTCAGTTTTAATAGCTGAGGTTCCATTGAATGGCACAATACCGCGAAAAGTATCACCTCGCAAGGCAAGTTAGCCTGGCAATCCAGACCAGCCCAAGGTCCTTACTCCAATAGAGAAGAGGAATGTGACATCGCGAGAAATAAAATTTGTGATATTATGGGATTGGTTAGCATATTCAGAAAGAACAAGATGGAAAAAGCCCCTGGGACAAAAAGTAGCCCGTTCAAATTGGTAGCCGAAGATCGTAACGTTTACGATCCAGGGGCCCGTTTCTCGAAAGTCCCGATAATTAACGGGCCCGTAAAGCTGTTGTTGTTTACACGCAAGGTAGAGGTTTCAATAGTTTTGCATCTAACGTGATAAAACTATCAGTTAATGAAACAGAATGAAGTAGTTTGCTAGCCAGAACCCGCGCTCTTATTCTTCATATTTCGATTTAAAAATTTGATTTCGGGCCCAAAACGTTACCGGGGCTTTCGAGAAACGGGCCCCAGGCCTGTTTTAGAGAAATTTATATGGTCTAATCGGAACATAATGGGGCCTATATCTTCCCACCAGCACTAGTTTGTACCAAAGAGCTCATTTTTAGCAAGTATTCTTGTTCTTTGTGGTTATGCCAACCTATCCCATAATTTTACAAATTTAATTTTTCTGACGTCATCGCTTCTCTTTATTACTGTTTTTTGCAAAGTTAATTCTTAGAAAGGAATCTCTACCACGTTGTTTTCAATTTCTTTTCCGTTTAAGGCTCCAATATCTTGTAACAAAAGTTACATCCTATAGTTATTTCTAGTTCATTGATGTCTGAGTTGTCTTGGAGATATTTAATTGTATTATTTCTTTCTATTTGATGGGAACGATCGTGGGCCTAACGCTCAGACGCACAACCCCGGTGACGTGGTCAACCTTTAATCTTTAAACCCTCATATCAAAATTCAGATTCTCATTTGTTGTCCTAATACGTTTTTAATAGAAGTAGTGGGGAGAATTTGTTGAAGTATCAGTCATGTGCTCAATTATCATGACTACTCTGCTTATTAAGAGCTTTGATACTACAAGGATAAATTTCGTGTTAAGACCCGATCCGTTAGGAAATTGAGTAATTTTACTTTTCACTGGACAAAAACCTTGTACCAGAATAATTTTAAGCATTTTGCATTCTTTTTTGTAAATTTTGAGGGCTATAAATGTGATGAGTTACGTAACTCCAAAGAAAAGGTTCTTAAGGGAACCCGAGAAAACAAACTTCAAAACCTATGGATATACTGTGAATAAACCATTATAATAATAATAATAATTATTATTATTATTATTATTATTATTACTATTATTATTATTATTATTATTATTATTATTAGTTCTCTATTGTTGGTGTGGGTTTCGTTCAGTGTCTTTACAATCTTTTGTATTACGTCATTTGGTGATTGCACCCGTCCGCAACACCAAGAAACTACCCTTAAAGGGTTACGTTGCAATTCCACTACAACTTGACCACGTGACAATTAATTAAGGAGTAAATAATTAAAGCAAGTGGCGAGAGCTAGTACTCATTGGCGTCTTCGATGCTAGTGATGTGTTCGGCTTGCAGTTGAGGACCCGGCAACAAAACTGGTTGCTTATTTGTGGGCAGCGAGAAAGCCTGGTTTGTGTTGGGTCCAGGTTGATGGCGTTGTATTTCTCTCACTTCTGTTTCTGGCCGAGTGTTTTCAGGTTGTCTTAAATGAAGTATCTCGAGAAATACACGCCGTAGTTTCTTCATTCGCCAACCGTAAATAATAGGGTTAAACAGGGAACCTAACATGAAAGTAATTCCAACCCAGCTCCAAATGATGCATATGAAACGCGGCGGTGCCACGATACTACTTGGAAGAGAAGTCAGGATCCCCACTATTATTCCTGGTAAATAAGTGACTACCAAAGCAATTAGAATGATTGCCAGAGTAGTAGCGGCCTTTCTGTCTTTCTTGATCCTTTCGATTTCTTCCTGAGGCAGTTGTTCGGCTTTGAGGCGTTTAACTTGTCGTCGTGTTTCTTTGTAAATGTAACTGTAAGACCCTGAGATTGCAGCAATGAACAGAGTCGCAACAACAAGTTGTATCAAAATGTTCACTTGCGAATAAATCGGGTAGATGCTTTCGTTGTCTATTAGAGCCAGAACAAGTTCATTGATTGTCACCAGTAACGTGAAAACCCAAGCGAGAACAACACTTATTATTATCCGCGTTTCTGTGACAATATCCCGATACCTCAAGGGGTATTTTATAGCTATATAGCGGTCCATGCTGATCACGGCAAGATGACTGCACGAAGCATTGATTCCCATCGTAGTTATCACGATAAATGCTTTTGCTAGCGGACAGAATGGCCCCACACCAAGGAGTTGCTTCAGGCCTACCAAGAAGGCAAACGGTAGAGCAACAAGCCCTATCAAAAAATCGGCCCCAGCTAGACAAGCAAGAAGTATGGTAGAGTTGTTTTGCAGTCAGCGCCTTGTTGCCACGGCAAAAATGACCAGCGCATTTAGAAGAATCGTCGGTAGGGCTGCTATGATACTGATACACATCTGGGCAACCACATGGTTATAAGTGTCATCTTTTAAGTACTCCGCTCGCCAAAGAGGCTCATAAAAATTACACTTTTCTTTTTCTGGAACTAAAGAACTGGAAAGATCAAGGCGTGGTAATATTAACAATTTTTAACATATTATTGCCAGTTAAAGTGAACTTCTATTTCAAAATGGTTTTTCGAATTTAAAGATTTGATGGGTATCCAACTTACATAAAAAGAAAGAAAACAATCAAATAAAACTGGGCGCCGATGAATTCGAACATCCTCCCCCCCCACCACCCCAAGGCAACCCCCCCGGGCATTTGAACTTTTTAAAACAGACCTGTTCAAATTCCTATTATATTAGCTGAATGCATTGGTCAAATGCCCCTTCCAAAGAAGAAATTGTTTGAGGTTGTGAATTCGAAAAATAGACTTAAGCGAATCTTCCGGATTTCACATGATGTTGTTTGGCAATTGTTGGTTATCACATGACGTCACTAATATTCAAACTAAAAAACTATCGATCCTACCGAGATTTTACTTTCACGATGCATTAGAGCAGCTGGAACCTAATTTTCATACAAATTTTTGCTTCAAAAGGGTTCTTGGTTTTGTGATAGAGTACACTTGAATTTCTAAGCTTTTGCGTGACGCGGCGTTTACATGACGGCCAAGAGAGCTGTCATGTAGGTTAAAAAAATGACTTATTCAGGAAATTTTACTATCTAAACCGTTCATGTATTAGAAAAAGTATTACTTTTATGTTTATGAGTTTCTCGAAGAATAAATTCACGCTTTTGTGGCAAAACTCGGTAACAGATGTTTCTGTTGGTTTCCGTCCGCCATGTTGGAGCTCATCCAGGTGAGCACCAGCATGGCGTTTCCATGGAAATCTCTATAAGTTTGGGTAAAACATTTCTTCGGATATATCGTTTGCGAAATATTCCTCTGACCTGAATCTTGGCGAAGGTCTTTGTATATGTACCTCCTTTCATTTCCCAGATTCTGGACTTTATCTATTGAACGGTTTTGATTTTTATTTTGATCTATTTTGAATGGCGTGACACTGAAAACCAGCAATTGAACCTCATAAAAAATAATAAACCACATAAATAATGATAAAAATTAATCCATTGTACCTTCAAAAACGCATACAAGTAGCTTTTGAATCTTTGCCGAATAAGCCATTCGTTTAAAAAAGCTTAGACCTTTAAACTCCTCTATGTCACTATATGAGAATCTATGCATCAATCGAACCACGTCGTCAGACCCGGATCGTCCTGAGAAGTTAAACTTGACATTTTCGGTTCAAATTCCCCACCCCACCTGGGCAATGGTCAAATACCCCACTCCTCGGGGTTTGCCCGAAGGGGATATTGAAGTTTCGAATTGATCGGCGCATAATATTTGTAAAAAAAGATCTCCATGGATACAAGTCAACGTCCCCGATAATTATCTCTTGTTAAATGTTTTAAATGTGCGGTTCCTTTCTTCTGAAATGCAAATATATGATGTGAAATTTTTGCCCACGACTCTCCGAAGTTTTACAAAGAACGTTTGGATAATTTGGACATTTTGATTTTTCAAAACAGTATAAGTTTAGCTGGGATAATTGTTTAATTTAGCCAAGGCTAAAAGCGAAGCTCCCGTAAATGTACTCAGACATTAGTTACTTCAAACAATAAACTTGAAACCACTGAAAGGAAATCCACAAATCTATACTTCTCTAAACTTTTAAATGGGAAAGGCTTGGTGGTCTTTAGGTAGAAAATAATCTGCTAACAGATCTGGAATGAACCAAAATCTTACATAGAGTCAATAACCTTTTATTTACACCAAACATTTAGGGATCAAACTAGGTCAGGGTAGAAGGCTTTGAAAAAGTAATTGCCGAAACTAAATATCCCAATCCCCCGTCCCATCCCATCTCTTTCAAAATTCAATTGGGCAGCCACTTTATGTAATGTTATAAAGGCCGGTTTTTATAGAGCGTTTACACTCACGTGGACAGCAGCTTTGCAAATAAATTGGAACAAAAGAAAGCTTTTACTTAAGAAAAAAAGTTTCAACTCCCAGAGGACTGGCTTGGAACACCGACGTGGCTGCTGGTTTATTGATTTGCGACACCAACATGGCGGACGAGGTGACGTCATGTAAAAACGCCCTACACATTGTGTCCTTCAGCGGCGAGCAATTTACACGGAGTCGATCTCTCTGTAAAGGGAAGGACGAAAATAACTAATCAGGCTGATGTTTGGTGTTCGCCTTCCTTTTTTCTCACAAAATCCGCTGAGATTGTTTTTGTTGTTGTTGTTGTTGTTTTTTATGGCCGACGAAAGATTCGTAGTGGTGAGCGACGAAGTTTGATGCATTTTGTAAAGAACAAAAGAACAAGGGCACCAAAAAAAAAAAAGCCGTACGTTCTGACGATTTCCAGGGAATTTCTCCCTTAATAAAAAAATCGCGTTCTTGGCTATGAGAAAGAATTCACCAGCTTGATTTTTCTGCCATAGCACTGTTCAAAGTATCGACTGGATTCTCTGTCCTTAACGACAAGGACTTCCACGGAGTCCAAGGATTTTTGTAATGTGGTATTCTCGGTTTTCACATGATGTCACCAAAATTCAAACTAAGAAACTATCGGTTCTTCTGAGTTTCTTCTTTCATGAGGCATTACAGCACCTAAACACCCTTATCTATTGAAATTTTTGGTTCGAAAGGTTTCCTCCTTTTGCAATAGAGGGCGATTGAATTTTCAGGCTTTTGCGTGACGCGGCATTTAGTGGGCGACCTGGAAAGCTAATATGTTGGTTAAAAACGTTACTCATTTTTAATTTTGAGATTTTGCTATCTAAACATTCCTTGTCTCAGAATAAATATAATTTTAATATTTATGAATTCCTCAAGCAATGAATTCACTCGTGTGTTGGAAAACTCAAAGACAGATGTTTCTGTCGGTTTCCGGCGGCTATGGTGCCCTACAAAGGGACACCAACATGGTGTCTCCTTACAAAGCCTTATAAATTTGGGTACAACGCTTTTCCGAATATCTCGCATAATGAAACATCGCACAGACCTGAGTCTTGGCGAGGCCTTTTGTATATTTATCTTCTTTCATTTCCCAGATTCTGGACTCTCTGTTTTGAATGGTATGCATTTTTATTTTTGATAGTGTGATAGTGAAAACAGAGAAATGAGCTTAGCATTTCGTAAGAATAACAGGACCTGAAAATTTACGCACTAAACCGTCCAATAAGATACATCTTTTTTCCCCCTAATTTACACTTTTTATTCTGCCTTTTTTTTGCTTTTCCCAAAACATAAGTAATTATATCGAAAAAAGGAAAAGAAAGCCCAGCCAGCTGTGGTCACTTGAAACGTTCTCTTCGA
>BOPM01000026.1:958840-980237 GCA_022179025.1 Porites australiensis
TTATTATTACTATTATTATTACTATTGTTATTATTATTGTTATTATTTGGAACAAACGGTATTAAACGTGAGCTCCGGTTGTAGATATATATATATAAGCACGTGTATACGTGTATTATCCAAAAGCGTCTTTACATCCATTGAAACTTTCGATCAGCACTTGTTTAGTCTTTTTTTTCTCTAAGTTGGTACTGAATATTTAAAAAGTGGCCTTCGTAATTGTTTCCTTTTCTTCACTTTTATGTTTTCCGTATGAGAGTGCTGCGCTGACAGCTTTAAGACATCAGAAGAGATCGTCAGGTTGTTTTGACATTTAATGAGGTGCGAACGCACCTGTTTTAAATGGCAACTCTTCTTTAATAAACTGGGGACTTGTACATGTAGAACATCGGTTTGTAAAGTATAAAGTGTCTAGCATGCCGTTAACTTTAGGCTTGAAGTGCATCCTACAACTGGATCTCACGGTGCATCAAACTATTAAGGTGGCTCCGTCATATATGCGCATTGAGCTATGACTGACTTTCCGTCATAACGTTTTTGTTTTCAACGCCATGGCTGAGAAACTTTGCAAGGAACCACATATATCATTCGGCAATAAATAGAGGATGTTACATGGCCGCTTGAGGATACGAATTTTATCTTCGAGTGCTGAAAGTATCTCGATCACGAGTGAGCGAAGCGAACGAGTGAGAGATACTTTCAGCACTCGAAGATAAAATTCGTATCCCCAAGCGGCCATGTAATGTTCTGTTTATTTTATAGATGCTGATGAAATTCCTACATAAAACACAACTTGAAGCTCATCTGCGGAGAAGAGAGTGTCGACACGAAAAGCTATCCGGTGTGTGAACTATAATGCTTAATCAATAAACAAATGAGAAAATAAAAATGTTTAGCCTGTTCCACAGGGTCCGGAGAAGTTCAGTTTGTCGTCAAAACTTTGAAAACTCTATTAAAAAACGGGAAGCCCTCTTTTAATTGGTTAATCATGTTAGTAACCATGGCGACACCAATATCCTCACACGTGAAAGATAAAAATAGTATCTTCACTGCGGGCGATGAAGATATGATTTTTTAGTAAAAGGAAAAATCCTGGTATTTCATCAGTATCTATATAATAAAATGAAATATTCTAATTTCATTGCTGGTAAATATTTTTTTTTGCGAAATTAACAATTTAAGTGGACCCTACTGTTCATGAGAAAATCGTGTCTCATAAAATATGCCAGATAAATTTCAGAGAAGCCGTTGGAGCAGAAGTCCGTAATTAGAAAGTCGTTCAAGATGCAGCTGTGAAATTGCTTTGGAAGTTCCAAAACAAATTTTTCTGGGGAAGAAAGAGCCACCCAAGTTCGAATTTTCGGGACAAATAATTCAAGTGTTTGCTTATTCTTAAAACAAAAGTTGATTGCCAATCGTGCTATTGTTTAAAAGGTACTTTTTAATTTTAGAAGCGCTGTAAATTGCTCCCAACCTTGCTCTGAAGTCGAATGACTTGTTCCTTGACATTTTTGAGATATCCCTTTCCACGGTTTTGGCTGAAACTCCTGCAACGTACATTTTGATTATTGCAAGTTGCTTCCAGTTCGAGAAAAAGGTATTGAGATTGCAAGCTACCTTGTATCAAAGCTCAGATAGAACTTTCTAGCATCTTTGCACTTATGATGACTAAGAAAATGAGCACGGGCGGCAGTTCTGCGAGGTTCTGGTTGCTCGTTCTTCCTCAGAGCAAATTGCTTATTTGAAATTCCAAAACAATTTCACAGCTGAATTTTGAAAGACTTTCTAGTCAAGGACTTCTGCTGGAATGATTTCTCTGAAATTTACCTGACATATTTATCATATCAATAAAAGCCAGTACCAGAAAGTTCAGCCACAAGTATCAGTAAAACTCTTTACTAGACGCGATTTTCTGTGACCAGTATAAGGTAGGGTCAACGTAAGCGCTAATTTCGCAAAAGATCTTTATGTCAGCGATGAAATCGGAATATTCGATATTATTGCTGAATGACATTTGTTGTTCTTTGCAAAGTTTCTCAGCCATCGCGTTGAAAACGAAAAATTTATGACAAAAAGTTCGTCATAGCTCAATGCCCCTGTATTAATGACGGTGCCACCTTGATTAATGCGATTGAAGCACGGTCAACTGACAAATTAATCTACTAGATATTAGTGTATAGTAGGCTCGTGAATTTCTTTGCAATTTACGAAAAATTGTTAAACCATTTTTTAGAACACTTGCACTACACAGACGCGAAGCAATGCAGCGAAACTGATATCAAATATTAAAAAAAATTATCCCGTTTACTGACCTGTTTGTAGGCAGCATTTCGCATCGGCGAAATACTTGGTGGGACGAGGATTAAATTTGAAAACGTCGGAAGGTACTACTAGGAAATAGTTTGAAGGTGAACCTGAGTGTGTTCAGTTATACTAAATTTTTGAAAGTGAAAAATAATATAAACGTACGAGAATAAATCTATGATTTGTTTTACGTATTATACAATTTTTTCTCCAACTTTACGAGTGGGTCTTTTTTCCTATTACGTTTAAAACGGTACTAATTATCGAAAACGCACAAGCTAATCCGACATATTCATCGTAACCGGAATAGCAGAGGTTTTGGATAAGGTCTACTTTTAAGTTAACAACTTTTTAAAGGGACTACAGCTTGGATTTTATATGATATTTCACACGATTGTTAAGGTTTTCTTTTCATAAAATTTCCTGTTTCCTATCAACTTTTCCTTTTCATTCGTTTTCCATCAATTATTATGGAAAAACGAAACAAAGCCTAGCTGTGGTCACTTAAAACGTTCTCTTCGTTTACACCCTAAACACAAACTAAATATTCATAGTGATGGAAATAGTCGGCCGCTCTCTGGATGCGTTTGCGCTGGAGTACAGCGAGACCAGCAAAGTGCATGTTGGAGCAATATTAAACAAGATTGAACCCCCCCAAAAAATGCTTTGTTTTCTAGTCCTTGACAGAAATATTTTACTCGAAAGTCTTGAGACTTTCTAAAAGTTGCTTGGGTTATAGTTCTTGGTTCCCCCCTTTTTTTCTTGGTTAATTTTTTTTAGTAAAGTCAGTTAATGTTTTCACTTCCTTTTTATTGAATTTTATTCCATTGCTATTTAGTATTCAACAACTGGAGCTACGAATGGTTATTTATGGAGAAAACGGAAATATAAGAAGAACGGGAGAGGCCTGGGCACTTACCTATCCCTGTTCTAAAATCATCTGGATTTTGCTGTTTCTAATTGGCTAGAAATCGGAAAAAATTTGAACTTAAAGAGACTTTATATACGTCACGAGGATATTGCTGTTCTATGTCAATTATTTGCTTAAGTCATTTAACTCAGTGGCTTCGAAAATATCAAACAAATTTCTTCAGGAAGTAAAATCCATAATACTTTTTGGTTGATTTTTGCAGTTATAGCATTAAGAACATTAAAGAACCGGGGTTTAATCTATATCCGTTCTTGCCATTTGTAGCAACAGACGACAGGAAATTAACAGTTTCAATGCCTAAATATGGAATGAGGCTGAGTATCATCTGAAGGGCTATCGAGGAGGGTGTTCGACGGGGCCGTAGGCCGAGGCGGGTAACACCCTCCGAGATCTTCATAATTCTTCAGATGATACGAAAGACGAATTCAATAATTGTTTTATTATTCGTTCAAAATAATTCCTAGTTTAAAAACAAGCTTAAACATGCTTACCTTCGTCGATGTTAAGTTCGTCTTCGATAGTGCATGTTAATCGGCAAGTTTAGGAGATAAAGGGCTGTTCAGCTCCGCAAATATTCTCCAAATGGCAGATGTCGTCTCTCGAATTGTCTTCTTGCTGGTCTTGTTATGTTTTTAGCCAACCGGTTCGCCTATTTATTCCTCGTGAAACGAGTGAAATGTTCCGCCATTTTCTACACACTACCAAAAACAACTCAACCTCGTCCCCAGGTCTTCACGGTTCATGGTTCAATAATCTGGCAATTTGCTGCACGATTGACGTCATTTTCTGCACGATTGACGTCATTGACGTCATTGTTCGACAGTAGCCGGTTATGATAAATTATGTGTGGGATTTTAGCCAATCAGAAACGGAGAAATATTTTAAATGAAATCTATAACAAAACTGGACCTGATTATTTTTTAATTTAATGCGAAAGACACGGTTTAGATTTTTAAAAAAAGATGGCTATAGCGTGACATAACCCCTTTAAATATCTCCTAGGGTGGGGGGGGGATTTTTGCATCAAGGATTGCTTCAGGGAGCTTTTGACACGTGTCTTTCGAATTACGGCGAACATGCCTATACGATGGTCTAGTGCCACACTAAGTTACATAAGGTCACGTATTGGCTCCGTGTTTATTGTTATTACTATTGTTATTGTGAAAGGTTTGAGCCCAGGAGTCATTTCAAAAGGTTGAGTTTGATCGTCCGGGTGATTGTTATTATTATTATTATTATTATTATTATTATCGTTTTTTTTTTGCCATTGTTATCATTGCTATTCATCATTATTATAATTTATTATTATTATTATTACTCGTATATTGGTAGGGAATGGTTAACAAATGATAAAAATGTTGTTAAGGTAAGCAGGGTGACTTTTATAAAAAGCCATCGTTTTCAGAATCTAAAACAAGGGTTACACTTGTAAATTGCAAAGTTTTATTAAATTGGCTCCAGACTTTATGTTGCTTATACCTGGCTTACACAGTTACAAAAGAGAGTGCCCCTACGGATCTCCGGGCCATAGCCAGTGTTATTCCTTGAGATCCAGTTGTTGTTCAGTTACCACTACGAATCGGATAATTTACAATAATTGAATGAGGCTTAGTATGACGTGAAGATACAAAAATCCCGAAAATTGCCTTAAAATCTATCCGGAAATTCTCTAAGATTAAAAACGTCTTTAAATCCCATTTTTATCTTTGAAAATCTCAAAATTTATTTTAAAAATTCCGATTTGTCCCAATTTTTTTTTTCGAAATAATCACATAATTTGCATATAATGTTACTCTGGGCTTTTGGAACGTTCAAAATCGTTTGTACCTTTCTGTTTCTTTCTTGATTTATACTGAGCCTGAGGCTCAGTTGAATCAATCTCAATGGCTTCTGCTTCTGCCATGTCGAGCTTCCTATGCTTCCAGGCAACCAGGCTGCTAACAAGACATGAACATAACTTATGGGCTACACCACTGGCCTACTAGTAGCATTTGAATGGCAAGAGCTCGCTTTGGAGCTTCTTAGAACCACCCAAATTTGTTTTTATGCTATTGGCTGTATTTTTCTTAACATTATCGTCTAAAAATCCCATTTGACGTTCTAAAAATTCTAGGAAAAAACTTGGATTTTTGTATCTAGGCTTAGAAGAAGTTATTTTCAGGTGGCTGAGTCATGTCCAGCCGAAAATCGAATCAGCTGGGCATTGCCGCTCAGGATTCTGAAAGCCCCGAGTAGTCGGTTTCAACCTTCAGCCGCTATAGCACTCCTAGTAGTACAGTGCAAACTGATTTAGGAACACAATATGATTTCATTCAAGCAGGATCTATTACTTGTTGGCTTCTTCAATGCAAGTGAGGTATTCTGCTTGCAGCGGACGAAATGACAACAAAACTGGTTGCCCGTTTTTGGGCAACGAGAAAGCCTGGTTTGAGCTGGGTCCAGGTTGATTGCACTCAGTTCCTCTAGTTTCTGGAAGGGTGTTTTCAGGTTTTGTTAAATGTAGTATCTCGAGAAATGCGCTCCGCAGTTTCTTCATTCGCCAACAGTAAATAACAGGGTTGAACATGGAGCCTAACATGATGCAACTTTCTACCCATCTCCATATGATGACTCTGAAACGCGGCGGTACCGAAATGCTACGTGGAAGAGTAGTCAGCACCCCTACTATTGTTGCTGGCAAATAAGCGACTATCAAAGCAATCAGAATGATTGCCAGAGTAGTAGCTGCCCTTCTGTCTTTCTTGATTCTTTGGATTTCTTCTTGAGGCAGTTGTTCGGCTTTGAGGCGTTTAACTTGTCGCCGTGTCTCTGAGTAAATGTAGCCGTAAGATAACGAAATAGCAATGAAAAAAAGGGTTCCAATGGCAATTTGTGTTATAATGTTCGCGCGCCAATGATCAGTGTAGATGCTTTCACTATCTACTAGAGCCAGAACAAGTGCATTGATTGTTACCATCAAGGTGATAGCCCAGGCGAGAACAATGCTAATTATTATTCTTGTTTCTGTGACAATATCCTGGTATCTCAAGGGGTATCTGATAGCTATATAACGGTCTATGCTGATCACGACCAGATGACTAAGCGAAGCAAACGTCGCCGTCGTAGTTAGCACAATCAATGCCTTTTCTGGGGAACAGAATGGCCCAAATCCGTAAAGTCGCTTTAAGTCTAGCGATAAAGCGGCCGGTAGAGCTACTAGCCCTGTAAACAAATCCGTCCCAGCTAGACAAGCAAGAAGTATGGTGGAGTTGTTTCGCAGTCGGTGCCTCGTTGCCACGGTGAAAATAACAAGTGCATTTAGAAGAATCGTAAGCAGAGCTGCTATAATATCGATAGCCACCAGGGCAACCAGATGTTTGTATGTATCGTCTCGTAAGTACTCCGCTTGCCAAGCAAGCTCATTAGAATTACACTTTACTTTTTCTGGAACCGAAGACCTGGAGATATTAAGAAGTTGAAGCATATTAACATGGGAAGTTGTCCGGCGTGGAACTTCCGTCAGTAGCAGGATATGTTTTTGTTCTAAGAAAGTGTATCGAATTAAAAACCTTTAGATGATTAGAAAGTTAGAGAGGGGCTCTATAGCCACCAACCCACCCCCCCACCCCCCCCCCCCCCCCCCCCCCCCCCACTACCACCCGAAAACGTGAAACATATTTTTGGATGGTTAAAATTCCGTATTTACGTTATTGAACGCTGCAGATGAAAGCAAAATTCCCAGTACACGCTTCTCTTAAATAAAACCCGCACCCAATATCAGAACGATGCGACGTTTATTTGAGGATTATGAGAAAAAAACTACTCTGTAATCTACACCATCGAGACAATTATGATTTTATCTCAGCAAAGTATGTGAGACTGGAATTCTTACTAAATCTTTTTCTGTTTTACACAATATTTGCTAATAATTTGTCGCAACTGGCAGAGATTTTAAAAATGTGATCTTTAAAATAACGCCACCCTCGAAAAACGCCAGTCACCCTTGAATTAACGCCGCATCGAAAACACTAAAAATTACAAGTTAATAAACGCTGAATCGAATCAATACGGTGTATGTGGAAGCAGTTCCTCTATTAACGCTGCTTATTGTCATGAAAAAGTGTTTAAAACTGTCACGAGGACAACTATGATTTCTACTATCTCTCAACTATGTTTTTTTCTTCTGGAATCTAAATAGCGCTATATTGTAGATAAGTTTCAGCCTTCGACGAATGCAACTTTTTGGGGAGTTGTACAGCGTGCTTTTGTAGAAAAACTGAGTGAAAAAAATGATCTTACGGCCGCTGTATTTTTTCCAAAAAGAGCACTTTTATACCGTCAATTTGGTTTCTGGTTCCTATATTGTTTAATTTCTCTAAACGTTGCTAGCAAAGTACTTTTTCACACTGCAGCTAGATCTTGATGAAGATTACTAGGAATTAAAAATTCATTTACAATATTTTAATTGGGTGCATTGGCACAAGGAAAATTTTTAACTCTTTTTTGCCGACCCTATCTGGCACATGCAGGAAGCAGTGCAATGAAGTTGATTTTAATGTCATTAACTGACCTGTTAGTCTCCAGCATTTTACGCCGCCGAAATCTTGATGAAACTAAAAACCAGCGTGAAAATTAAAAGATTCGCGTTGCATGCCGTACAGAAATTAAACAGCCTAAGAGCAAACTTGCTGTCAATTAATTATCATTTTAAAGTGCAAGTTATCTATAGAGAAAATCCTTTCCTTTGATGACAAAAGGTTAGTTTTCCTTTTTTTGTTGTTTTCTATTGTCTGTCAATTTTTCTTATAAAGCGATATAACTATGAAACTGACACACAAACGCATCTAGAATATTCACCGCGATCGGAATAGCAAAGCTAAGAGCCTCCTCTGATAGCCAACGAAAGAACTAAAGAAATTTATTAGTGAGTAGTATTGCTAGCTTCAAGTTTTGTTGTTTTACGCTAGTTTTCCTCTCCGAGCACAGAGGCATATGGTTCTCGAGGAAGACATACCTGGTGACGCAACCAAAGAGTCGTACTAGGTGTACAAGCAAAAAAATCTGTTTGTTTGTTTCTTTTTTAACCAGTTGACTGGATATATTGGTTTCTGAATGTGCAAATTCTAAACGTTTATTTTCAGTCAGATTAATACGAAGATCTGAACCAAAAGCAGTGTTAAGCTTGCAGCTGGCTGCGATAACGAACACGGTAATGAAGGAAATGTAAGTTTTAGTTTGTTTTATTTATTTGTCACTTGCTCGGTTCAAATTTTTTTCAACACCAAGCTGTCACCTTTTACAGACTTACTTCTCTGCTCACTTTAGGAACAAGTTTTTTTCGAAACATTTTCGAATACATCTAGAGGGAAGACCAATTCTCGAAAAAAAAATCGTTTTAAAACCTAACACGGATACGTGTGGACACGGCCTGTTCTAATTGGGTACTTCTTCCTTTACAAGCAGAGATGTTGAGGGGAAGAACGATCATTTTGCAGTCTAATGGTAAACTTACGTGGGACTAATGCTATTCCACCTTAAAGGGCAAGCATGTTGGCTTCGATTACGTTTGAATGTGACTTTACTAACAAATTTGTTTTAATATTTGAACGCATTTGATACACTGCCGATTGGATTTCCATGACGAATTAGTTGATCAAAATATTTGATGATTTTTACGGCGCATGCCCGAAGCAGTGCTATAAAGCTGATTTGTATTGTCATTCAACTGACCTGTTAGTCTGCAGCATTTTACGTCGCCGAAATTTTGATGAAACGAAAACACCAGCGTGAATCTTCAAAGATTCATCTTGCATGCAGTGCAGAAATAAACAGCCTGAAAACGACCTGCCGTCAATTATCATTTTTAAGTGCAAGTTATCTGTAGAGAAAATCCTTTCCTTTGCTGACAAAAGGCTAGTTTTTCCTTCTCTTTCTTTCTTTCTTTCTTTCTTTTTTTTTTGTTTCTTGTCTCTGCCAGTTTTCTTAAACAGTGTAATTAACGAAAACACACAAACGTATCTAAAATACTCATCGCGACCTGAATAGCAAAGAACCTTCTCTGAAAGCCAACGAAAGAAGAGAAATTAATTAATAATGAGTAGTTGCTAGCTTCAAGTTTTGTTACTTTATCTTATTATTCTAGTTTTCCTCTTCGAACGCAGAGGCATATGGTTCTCGAGGGAGATAACCTGGTGACGCAAGCATAACGTAAGCAAAGAGTCTTAGGTGTGCAAACACAAAAATTTGTTTGTTTGTTTGTTTGTTTTTTAAACTAAACTGGACAAATTGGATTCTGAAGATGCAAATTCTAAACGTTTATTTTCAGTCAGATGAATACGAAGATCGGAGCCAAAAGCAATGGCAAGCCTGCAGCTGGCTATAATAATAAACACGGTTGCGAAGTAAATGTAAGCTTTAGTTTGATTTCTTTATTTGTCTCCTGCTCCGTTCAATTTTCTTTTTCTTTTTCTTTTATCTTTTCAACATCAAGCTGTCCCTTTTACAACCCTAGTTCTTTCCTTTTTGTAGAACTTTATCAAAATTTTCTTTTAGAAACATTGGACCAAAAATATTATAACGTAGTTTAAACTGATTCCTCCAATTTGATTTCGGCCAAACTGTGGGAACGCGCTCTTACAAGCTTAAGAGTGGTGGTAGAACTAGCGATTTAAGATGTACTAGGTCCATATAGGTTATGTTCACACTATGCGAAAGTGTTACCTGTAGGAGCTACAGTCAGTACCCCCACCATTATTGCTGGTAAGTAAACGCAAGTGCAAAGCAAGTAGAACGATTGCCAGAGTAGTAGCTTCCGTTCTGTTTTTCTTGATTCTTTGGGCCTCCTCTTGAGGCAGTTGTTCAGCTTCGAGGCGTTTAACCTGTCGTCGTGGTTTTTTAAAAAACACAGATACGTGCATGTGGACCAGGCCTGTGTTTTAAGTCGGCACTTCACCCCTTACGCGCAGCGATTATGATGGGAAAAAACGATCATTTTGCAGTCTAATGGTAAACGTGGGACTAATGCTACTCCACCTTTCAGGACAAGTGTGTTGGCTTCGATTACGTTTGAATGTGACTGTACTAACAAATGTTCTTTAATATTTGAACTAGCTTTAAATTGGAAGCTACGATACACTGCCGATCAGATTTCGGTGACGAATTAGTTGATCGAAATATTTGATGATTTGCACGGCGCATGCCCGAAGCAGTGCTATAAAGCTGATTTGTATTGTCATTCAACTGACCTGTTAGTCTGCAGCATTTTACGTCGCCGAAATTTTGATGAAACGAAAACGCCAGGGTGAAAATTCAAAGATTCACCTTGCATGCGGTGCAAGAATAAACAACCTGAAATTTTAAGTGCAAGTTATCTATAGAGAACATCCCTTCCTTTGATGATAAAATGATTTAGTTTTTCTTTTTGTTTTTTTTCGCCTGTGTTTGCTGGTTTTTCTCAAACGCTATAATTCATCGAAAACAGCGGCAAACGTATCTGAAATCATGATATTCATCGCGACCGGAATAGCCAAGGACCCATAATTCTCTGTAGACCATTAACGAAAGAAAAGAAATTAATTAATGAGTAGTTGTTAGCTTTCAGTATTGTTATTTTATCTTATATTTTATTATTATATACTATTTTGCCTCTTCGAACAAAGGGGCATGAGAAAGAAATGTTCCTGAGGGAGATAACTTGGTGACGCAAGTGTAAGTCAGAGTCTTGCTTTAAAAAAATAAATAAATAAAACTCGAATAGATAAAGTGGATACCAAAGATGAAATTCCAAGGTTTATTTTGAGTTAGGTTATACGTAGATTTTTGCAACAGCGGTGGTCACCTTTCAGCTGGCTACGAGTAAATGCAAGCACTAGTTTGTTTTCTTTAATTGTCATGCTCCGTTCAGAATTCTTTACACCAAGCTGTTACTTTAATGACCCCTAGTTCTCTGCTTTTTGTAGAACTTTATCAAAATTTTATTTTTCTAAACATTGGAGCGAAGATATTTTATCGAAGTTTGAACTGATTCCTTCAATTTATCTTTTGCCAAACGATGGGCATTCGATCTTACAAGAGTGGTGGTGAAACTAGCGATTTAATATACAGGCTATGCTCACACTTTTCCGGATATCTTTTGCGCTGGCACGAAAATCATACCGATCCATACCAGACAGGAGTTCTGTTCACACATAAAATGATTTTGGTGCGATTTCTGTCACGGAGCGAAGCTGCACCGCGCCGACCCCGAAAGTGGAGCGTCACATGGATAGGTTTTGTGCCATCATCTTGCTCCGGAATATCTACAAAGTCTTTTCTCTTAGCGTCACTCTGCTTACAACTTAAGAAACTCTGAGGGAAGGCTGACCCTGTCCAAACCAAGCACCAATTATTTGAAACGAAGCTTCTCTTACAGCGGGGCCATGTTATGGAATAACTTGCCCAAAAACTTAAAAAATGCTGCATCCGTTTAGCATTTTAAGCGAAATATCAAGAAGGTAGCTGATATATCGGATTCCCACACGGCAATCATGTAAAGCAGTTGTAATTCGTTTTAGTTTTTAACTTAAGCTTAACTGATGATTTCCCGTGTTTAAATAAAGATTTACATACATATACTTTTGCGCAGTGTGAGCACCTATTCGGACCGTTGCGGAAGTGAATAATTATGAGCGACGACTAGAAGCCACTTTAACGCGAACGGAGGTAGATATTCAGGTGTGAGGACTGGAATTTAGTGCACCAAACCCTCTCGGCCAACTTCTCCAGCAGGAATTTCGATGTTTGTGAAAGGCTTACCCATGCAGTTGCTGTTCAGTGGAACCTCGATATAACGAACCTCTACGTAACGACGTCCTCGGTATAACGAACGATTTTCTTTGCACTACTTATAGCAAAATGTATGAAATCCCCTTCTCGATATAACGAAACCTCGGTGCAGCGAACAGATTTTGCCAGCCCCTTGGCCCTTCGTTACATCGAGGTTCCACTGTATACCGAGGCCAATTTAATAAAAAATCTAGAAGTGTAATGTACAAGTGTGCCCATTGTATTAATGTCTAAAAACAATAGCCACACTGGTAAATTACACTTGTAATTGTTTTACTAGAACCTCTTGATGCTCGGGGGGAGGCCCATAAAATGTCAGGGATGGAAGGGCGGGAGAGAAATGAAGTAAATTGTGTGGCTGGGGAGGACAGGTTTCAACACTGGATCATCTTTTCGTATCCTATATAGTGTAAACACAGCCATAGTGCCATGCTTGTACTGCCTTCTGTTTCACATTGCGCATGCGTAACCCGCTTTTCGTGTCTTGTATAGTGTAAACACAGCCATAGTGCCATGCTTGTACTTCTTTCTGTTTTACATTGCGCATGCGTAACCCGCACAAAAGCACAAGAAAAGGAAGAAACTTCCTTGAGTCTCATGGACTCCTCCTTGAGGTTATCAGTACCGTTCTTTTTGTGGGTGTCTTCTCCTTTTTTTTTAGAGTTAAATACTTCTTATTCAAAACTTTAAAGTTTCAGCTTTTGTACCGTACAATTCTTTAAGGCTGAAGTGATATTTTGCAAGTTAGAAAATTTAAGGAGGGAAAGACGTTTTCCTTTGTTGGTTCGTATAGGAAAAACACGATGTCTTTATTTGAATGTTTACATGTAAGATTTGATTCTTTTTCTAAATTTTTCTCTATTTTTTTTTTCAAGTGAGTAGTAAGCATTTAAAAGAAGTTCCACTTTTAGGCTTGGCTAAAGCTAAAGCTCTGGCCCTGAGTAACGCTAATTTGTTAGCCCGAAATATTGACCCCCAAAAAATCAGCCCCTTGCCGTATTGCCAGCCTTACATTCAGTTTTGTGTTTTGCCCCCCTCAATAGCAATTAATCTTCCGGACATAGCCTCTTTAAGGATTACATTATGAAAGCAACAGCTAGTACTCCTTGGGTTCTTTGATGCTAGAGATTTCTTTGGCTTGCATTTGAGGACCACGCAAAGAAAGACAGAAAAAGGTCATTTTCATGGTTTATGTAACAAATTGACGCCACTTTTTGGTCTGTCCTCTTATTTAGATGTATATTATGTCATGGCATTATCAAAGAGTTGTGGATTCACGACACACTTGTGGAGTGTACATCAGTCGGCTTGCAGATGACGGAATGATAGCAAAACGGGTTGCCCGTTTGTGGGCAACGAGAAAGCCTGGTTTGTTCTGGGTCCAGGTTGATGGCCTTCAATTTCTCTCATTTCTGTTTCTGGCCGAGTGTTTTCAGGTTGTCTTAAATGTAGTATCTCGAGAAATGCGCGCCGTAGATTTTTCATTCGCCAACAGTAAATGATCGGATTAAAAAGGGAGCCTAACATCATAGCAACTGCTACCCACTTCCAAATGACGCATATGAAACGTGGCGGTGACCTAATACTACCTGGAAGAGTAGCTAGCAAACCAAATACTATTGCTGGTAAATAAGTGATTACCAAAGCAATTAGAATGATTGCCAGAGTAATGGCTGCCCTTCTGTCTTTCTTGATTCTTTGGATTTCTTCTTGAGGCAGTTGTTCGGCTTTGAGGCGTTTAATTTGTCGTCGTGTTTCTGTGTAAATGTAACCGTAAGACCATGAAATAACCACCATGAAAGAAGCACCAGCAACAATTTGTAATATTACGTTCATTTGCGAATAAACAGAGTATGTTCTTCCACTGTGTAGTACAACAAGAACAAATGCATGGATTGTCATGAACAAGGTGAAACCCCAGCTTAGAATAATGCTGATTATTATCCGCGTTTCTGTGACAATATCCTGGTACCTCAAGGGATATTTGATAGCGGTATAGCGGTCTATGCTGATCACGACTAGGTGACTGATAGAAGCATAGCCTACCATGGTTAATGTCACAACAAATGCCTTTTCTAGCGAACAGAATGGCCCAGCACCCAGGAGTCGCTTCAGGTCCACCAAGAAGGCAAACGGCAGAGCAACAAGCCCTGTTAACAAATCCACTCCAGCTAAACAAGCAAGAAGTATGGTGGAGTTGGTTCGCAGTGGGCGCCTTGTTACCACAGCAAAAATTACCAGCGCATTTAGAAGAATCGTAGGCAGGGCCGCTATTAAATCGGCAGTGATCAGAGCAACAAGATGTTTGTATGTATCGTCTCTCAGGTATTCCGCTCGCCAAATAGGCACATAAAAGTTGCACTTTACTTTCTCTGGAACCAAAGACCTTGAGAGATTAAGCAGTAGAAATATTAGCGATTCAGTTCAGCATGGTTCAGTTGTCCCTGTAAGTCCCATGGGTAACTTTTTATTTCTGTCTCAAGAATGTCGATTATCGAAGTCAAAAATTTAGATGAATATGAAATATAGAAACTTGAAATTTACAGAGATCGGGAAGAGGAAAAGGATGGGATTCTAACCCCCCCAACCTGGGCCCTTCCCCGTCCGGTCATTCAGACACATTTTTGATTGTTGAAAATGCCATATTTTCTGTATTACACGCCGCCTTCGATTTTAATCGGCTTCGAAGATGGAAGCAAGTTACCCAGAAACCCCGCCTTCGAGTTATCCTCAGACCGCACTTAATAAAGTCACTTTTTTGCTACCGATTTAAAGAAAATATCAGGGAGTTTACAGTTAAAACCCAGATTCATCCTTTCTCTCTAGGATTTCATGAATGAACTTAACCGCTGGAACGGTAGAAAACTGGTGTTTGGGGTTCATATTAAAGACTATTTAGTCTGATAAATGCTCACATTTTACGCTGGATTTGGATAAAGGAAAACGGTCAGGAAAAAGAGTCAGCCAAAAAGGTAATTTTCAAGGTAAAGAGGTTGCCTCAAACGACATCATTTGCAATGATGAATTAAATTTTCAGTGGTTTTCTGTAATTAAACATGCATGCCTGATGTACTCGGCGTTTGTTTAAATGAAATTTTTTACCGATCAGTATTATTAAGCGTTTTTATTCCCCATTTTCTTGGCAATCGTGAATTTTGCCTTTACTTGGTCATACATCGCAAGTATATTATTCGACAGATGTGTCTACGGGGCTGTTTTGCAAGCTTCTGTTGTGTAAAATACCAGGCGTTTTCTTACTGGGCAAGATTGATTCTGGCAAGCCTACTGAAAAAGTGTCGTAATCGTAGATAGGTCTTCAGGCCATGCAATGGATACGAAATAATGACACACATATTCACTGACCTGGAAGAAGGCGAAGAAATGTTGGCGAGTGGCATTGTAGGTTAAGACGGTTTGAATCGACGGAAGAACCACCTTAGAGAACCAAACAGTCTGGATCGAAATGAACTTGCGTGCATCGTATTTTAAAGAGAAAGTTACACAAAAAGAATAAATCAATGACTCTATTTTTAAAGTAGTGTATTTAAATGTTTTGATAACTCAGTCTGGTGTCTGTTTAACTAAACGTCATTATCACCATTCTTCCCTTCGTATGAATCCTTCCTCTTAATCGAGGATTCTAGTCAAAAGCTTTGTTTTTCGTTTTTTCTGCCCTGTTTATTCCAAATCTATCCAAGATGTCCTTCAGTCAAAAAATGGCTCTCAATAAAGTCGTTTCCCATGTGTGAAATTTTGGATGATTTTTCCAATTTTTTTATTGGATAAAAATTGAGGGATGTTTAAAGTAAAGTTATGGATAATTGAAAAATGTTGGATTTGGGGGTAAACGGTCTTTATGCAAAAATATACAAGTAGACTATTACCAGATAGTCCACCACTTAGTGAACTGAATACCTTTTTTACCCTAGCAATAAAAACCATTTCCCCCAGAAAACAACTGGATCGCCCACTAAAACAGAGTTATTAACAAAAACAAAGAAACCCAGCTGTGGTCACTGTTAACATTCTCTCGTTCTTCATTGAAACTAATCAAAGGTATTCATCGCGGACGCAAGTTCAAAATTGTTTGTAGTTTGCGTTTCACGCAAAAGACTTTTAAAAAGACTTTACATAAAGCTGGGTTTTGATACATATTGCTCACTATGCCGCCTTTCCAGTAAAATGTGTTGTTAACAAGTGTTTTGGAGTTAAAGTAAATGACTTTTAAAAAACTCGATTGTTAGAGAGAGAGGACTTCTCCTAAGATTTTCACCTAAAAAATCCATTTATAAAATGACTACCCAAGGAAAACGCTTTGATCTTTTATCAAATTCTTCTTACTAATTCTTTATGGAAATGATTTAGGTCAGTCTATCTAAAGAATTTGCATGTGGATCGTGAGGCTATCCTACGAACCGGTCAAAAATCTGCGTTAGAACATTCACTGTTTTGACGTTATGCTGATTTTTCCAAAATAATGCGCACTATACTGATACCTCCATGACTTGTGCATTTTAGTTTGAATCTTTCGCATCTTTTGAATGTAAAACATTGACAGTATCAACGTTATAAGTGTCAACATTTTAATGTTTAATTTTTTTTTTCGATAATTCAGTGAAAAAGTACAAACTTGATTTTAAAAGCGATATAACAAATAACAATACAAATTTGTAGATTCGGTGAGAATGTTCAAACATTTTAAAAACCGTAAAAACGTACAAAGTGCAAACGTGTAAAAAGTTTCAATGTTTATGTAAGTCTTAATATAACTCAACGAATTTAATCAGAATCAAAATCTAATTCCTTTTATCGTCTGCACCTCTTCCGAGAGGATTCTACTTCAACTTCTTTGACTGCTAACTTGGGGGATTTCTGATCGATTGAAATGCTGAATTGGTCTCCGTGAATCACAACGTCCGAGAATGTAACATCGCTCGTTAACTTTGCCATTCTTCTTTAGGTCTTTTTGTTTTGCACTGTAAAAACTGACCAGTTATAATAACTATTTTAAAAGGTTATAACCAGTTGCAAAAGTAATTTTAATCTAAAATAAACCAGTTAAAATCATAATCTTTATGTTACTGGTTATAGATTAACCAATGATCAGCAGTTTCTGTGACTATTCATAACGGGTCCATGACAGTCAAAATTAACGAAACGAAACGGAAATGGTAAAAGTGTGCATCTAACCTCAAAGCAATTGGTTTAAATCCGTAACTATTTGTTACTGGTCATGACTAACCGGCAATGATCTGTTAATTAGAGTTATTTAGGTAGTCAAAAAATCTTTTCTAAGGTGTCAAAATAAACGGAAAATCAGGAATGGCTATGACTTTAAGGCCGATTCTGCTTTTTCGGCAAACTTGACGTCTTCTATAATGACGTAACCATACTTTTTTCTCTTCAAAAACCTTTCAAAGCTGGCAATTGAAATGGGTTTATAATCTATTGTTATCTTCTTTCTTTCTCACCGTATATATAATGAATTCGTGTGAGGGAATTTCTTCTACAGCTCTCGACTCGCCTTTTATGGCAAAAAATTCCGTCAGCAGAGCAATATTCTACTCAGTTTTCTTAGCTTTCTGGTGCATCATTTTCTTGTCCTTCGATAAATTCCTCGACTGCGAAACTAAATCTGCGACGGCATGACTTATTGTTTTTCTTGGTGAAAGAAAGTGATCATTTTCGTCTGCGGCCGGTGATTGGTCATACAATAATTTTCACAAATGCGAAAAATCGTCCGACCAATCAAATTGACAGTAATTTTCAACAGATGAATAGCTCCTTTAAGATAAGATCCAATATTCCAACCTCTATCACAGTGAATTTTTTGTTTACTCTTCGTGAACTATTAATGAGTTCGAGACGTCATGTATCAAACATGAAAGGAAATGTTTCGTCTGATATCCAGACGCCAAAAAGTGACTGACGATGTCGAGCCGCGGTACAGTTCGGGCCTGACAAGACGGTTACAGACACCCCACGAAATAGGAACATCAGCTAAATCCTGGGCAACGTACAGTTAGAGATATTTGCTGAGGCAAGCTCCGATAATAAGAACTCCCGCTATTACATACAGATTTGTCCAGGATTGCAATTTTATAATAGACATCATGAAGTGTCCCCTAGCCCTCCTCACCGAAAGGCAAATAATTCTGTCTACAGCAAGTCTTATGGCAACGAAAAATTATTGTGTCTAATATGACGTAGAAGTCCCCCATATGAGTGGCTATTAACGTTTTACAGATACTTTTCATAGGTCCCAAATTCACAATTTCATTGTTCTGGCTTTCCGCTGGGCATTATAACGAACATCGAGCGACACAATTAAAACACAATTCATCCTTTTTCTTAGCATCATCAACCTTCAATTGCCCGCACGAATGATACACTACGTAAGGAAAGCAACTCCCATGGGATTTGCCTGGTATGTCAATATGGCCGCTGTGACGTCATGTTAAAACCCTCTATTTCAGCAAGCTACTCGTCAGTTTTGTTCTGAATTGCTTTATTTAGTTTTTGTGCACTGGTATAATTTATTGTAATAGCATTTGGACATGAACATGACACAAATAAACAACTTTTGATATTTCTCTCACAGTAATGTAAGCAAGGTCGAATACGTAAACCGAAATTTAACGTTAGTATGAGCATAAATAGATGGAAACAATGGAACTGATTTGGTTCCCAACTATTCCCCAAGTACATATTGAGCTCGCGGTATTCAAGAGGCGATCAGCGCAGTTGCTAATGATTTACGGAGAAGAACCATTTTGTACCACCATGGACGAAAAGTCCAAATACGTTCAGGGAGTCGTGTTGTTTTGTTGTCGTATGGTGGAGCGACCCTATGCTTCTTCTGTCGGTGATATCATAAGATCTAAGGGTATTTCCTTCTTGTTTGGGATATTTTTCATTGCCCGCAACACTTAGCCTGCGCCACAGACGGAGCTAAACTTCTACAGTCCCTCTGCAAAAAAGCGCCAAAATCCTTGTTCTGGGCTCCCACCTGTATACCAGAATTTAAGTGCTTGCCATGATTGGCCTGTTAAAAAAAATCCGTTATTAAATTGCCTATCAGGTCGGAAGAGACCTGATAGGCAAACTTTTTGAGTTCGTTGGGAGTCCAGAACAAGAATATGGGCGCTGCTTCGCAGAAGTTACTAACCGGGGTAAGATTACTAGCCTAAGGAGCGCCCCGCTCGTATCACCTCGGGATGAGTCTCCCTCTGAGTCGTTAGCATTATAGGTATTGTTTGCGGATGCTCCCGGTGGCTATTTAACAATTATTCCTCGCGCCCGAATCAGCCTCACGGGCTATTGACTCAGAGGCCATGAGGACGAGAGGAATATTGTTTTAGTAAAATCCAACTAGTTGGTCAAAAATATCGAGAATAAAAAAATTTTAGCTAGGTAAAGGCTAGACTTTAGTCCTTTTTTGCCGCAAAAAAGCCGGCGCTTTTCGCTACTAGTGGGCTATAACATATAGCCTAGCAGTAGCTCAACCAATCAGAAAGCAGCATTGATGATAGACCACTAGTTGGATTTTACTAATTCTCGTTGGCTTCGTCGATGCGAGGGATGTATTCAATTTGCAGCTGACGAAATGATAACAAAACCGGTTGCCCGTTTTCGGGCAAAGAGAAAGCCAGGTTCCCTCTAGGTCCAGCTTGATTTCGCTGAGTTCCTTGAATTTCTGTTTCTGGCATGGTGTTTTCAGGTTTTCTTAGATGAAGTATCTCGAGAAATGCGCATCGTAGATTCTTCATACGCCAACAGTAAATTATAGGGTTAACAAGGGAACCCAACATGATGGAAAGTGCCACCCAGCTCCAAATTATGACTCTTAAACGCGGCGGTACCACAGTGCTAACTGGAAGAGTAGCCACTGTCCCAGTTATTATTGCTGGTAAATAAGTGAATACCAAAGCAATTAGGATGATTGCCAGAGTAGAAGCTGCCTTTCTGTCTTTCTTGATCCTTTGGACTTCTTCTTGAGGCAGTTGTTCGGCTTTGAGGCGCTTTACTTGTCGTCGTGTCTCTGAGTAAATGTAACCGTAAGACCATAAAACAGCAGCTGTGAAAAGAGTCATGATAACAATTTCTATCAAAGTGTTCACTTGCGAGTATATCGAGTAGATGCTTTCACTGTCTATTAGAGCCAGAGCAAGCTCATTGATTGTCATCAACAACGTGAAAACCCAAGCGAGAACAACACTTATTATTATCCGTGTCTCTGTAACAATATCCTGGTACCGTAAGGGATATTTTATAGCTATATAGCGGTCTATGCTGATCACGACCAGATGAGTGAAAGAAGCAAAAGCTACCATCGTAATTATCACCATCAAGGCCTTTTCTGGCGAACAGAATGGCCCGACTCCAAGAAGTCGCTTCAAGTTTAGCGAAAAAGAAAATGGTAGAACAATAAGGCCAGTTAACAGATCCGTCCCAGCTAGACAAGCAAGAAGTATGGTGCCGTTGTTTCGCAGTCGGTGCCTTGTTGCCACGGCAAAAATGACCAGCGCATTTAGAAGAATTGTCGGCAGGGCTGCTATAATATGGATGCAGATCAGGGCAACCAGATGTTTGTAAGTGTCGTCTTGTAAGTCCTCCGCTCGCCAAGCAAGCCCATACAAATTACATTTTTCTTTTTCTGGTTCCAAAGTCCTTGAGAGATTAAGCAGTAGAAATATTAGCGATTTTCAACATGGGTGAGTTGCCCCTCTACGGTCGACCCATCAGTAACAGTTTATTTTTGTTTCATTGTAGCTGCCTAAAATAATGACTGCAGCAGATTCCGAGGCAGAAATTCAGTTGTCCCTGAATAGAGTTTCCACTGTATTTACAAATATATGTCTGGGGGGATCTTTTTGCAATCTCCAGATCCCCTTAGTATCCGGCGTTTTCTGGGGCTAGACGTTTATGAGATAATGAGGTACTTGAGGGTCTCAATAGGGTGGAAGCAAGAGAGGATAAAGGGGACAGAGAAGGCATCCCCTATACACACCCTATTCCATAGGTAATTCGTCTCGAGTTATTTTTAGAATCGGGATAAAGTTAACCCGCGCGCTGCGTGGATGTTTCGTGGAGGTTTCGCATGACTAAACGCCATGCAAAACATGTCGGGCGAAAGGCAATGAAAGCGTAAAGATATCGAGAACATTTCTGAATATTGAAGCGAAATGACTCGGCGCTCACGTGGGGAAAGGGAATCGCTCGACTCTTTGACAACCCGTGAAATCAGTTTAACTCGAAGTTATCGTAACCTCAGTGCTTTAATAAAATGAGAAATTTCGCCGGTCTATTGAAACAGGTCGTTAGTACAATAAAGCAAGTAGTTAGTAATATTCATATCAT
>BOPM01000026.1:981098-1000126 GCA_022179025.1 Porites australiensis
TAATCAGAAGCATTCATCGCGGCTGGAGGATCGAACTGTTGTTTAGAAGTAGTTTGCGTTTCAAGCAAGAGGCTTTTAAAAAGACTTAACATAAAACTGGGTTTTGATACAATAAGTGTTTTGAAGTTAAAGCTAATGACTTTTAAAAAACTCGTAAAGAGAGAGTCCTTCTCCGAAGATTTTCATCTAACATCATCAAGAGAAAGATTATGACAATTGATAAATGATCACGCAAGGGAAAACGCTTTGATCTTTTTTCAAATTCTCTTTACTAATTCACAGGATACTAGGTCAGTCTATCTAACGAGAATTTTTGTGTCCGTAGTAGTGTCCGTCTTATAGAGGTGTCCGTTAAGACAGAGTTGACTGTAGTCGCCTAGCATTGACTACTTTTTCCAGTACTAATTCTGCACAAAGTGATTAATGATATCCAGACACCGAAGAGCGGATTAAGAACAAAATGGCTCGACCAAGTTTTAAAAAATCCGACGTCGATGAGAAGTTAATGATTAAAACAGGCAACGGGGAACGAGAAAATGAAAAATGGGAACAAAACAGGAAATGGGATGGGATGAATGAGAATTAGAAGAGCCATGGGCTAAATTAGGATTTGTTGCCATTTTTCATTTCCCTGTTCCCTGTGCCCGGGTGTTATTTTCCTGTTCCCCATTTTGGCAACATCCACTTCGAGGTGTCTAGATATCAGATGTATCACTGAGTGGAGTGTTTGATTTCGGCAAGAAATCGGATGTTCCGAGGATTTTCGGAATATCCGACTGTCCCAGTCCCCCTAATTTTCTCGGTCCCAGATCTAGCTCTAGCTGACTGCAAAATTCAAAATGGCCGATAAAAAGGAAATACAACCAAGTAATATGACGATAAAGTAAGTTAAATCTTTATTCATTTGATACAATCGGACAGGACAGCCCCCTGCGATACAGCTTCTCAAATGAACAATAATTCTTGAAGTGATACTAAAACCTAATTAACAATTATTCCTCGAGCCCGAATGGGCTCTGAGTCAATAGCCCATGAGGCCGAAGGCCGAATGGACTATTGACTCAGAAGCCATAAGGGCGAGAGGAATAATTGTTTTAGTTGGTCAAAAATATCGAGAATAAAAAAACTTTAGCTAGTTAAAGCTAGACTTTAATCCTTTTTTGCCGCCAAAAAGCCTTTTCGCTACTAGTGGGCTATAACATATAGCCTAGCCGGCAGCTCAACCAATCAGAAAGCAGCATTGATAATAGACCACTAGCTGGATTTTACTAAAATGCGTTACATTTTATGGTAAATAAGATCCAATATCCAAACCACAGTCACGGTAATGATTTCCCTTGTTTACTCTTCATGAATTCAGTATTGAGGACGGTTTGAGAAGTCATATATCAAAAACAAACATCGCCCCATGAAATCAAGAATCCTGGGAATTCAGCCCAAGGAACTCTAAATCCTACTTAAGAATGGAATCCAGAATCCAAGTCCCATTGACAAGGAATCCGTATTTATTCGAATAAGCGCCCAACCTCGAATTAGTGTCTACCTCGAATAAGCACCCATCCTAAAGGTAGAAAAAGTTAATAAGTACCCAGTCTCGAATAAGCGCCCACCCCACCCCACCCCACCCACTTGAGTGACAATGAGATTGAAATTGAAATTGAATAAGTACTAATAAGAGACTTTCCTGAAAACGGAGTTTTCTTCAGAGTAGTTTATAGAGACCTTGCTTTGTTACATCTTCGCGTTTTGTTATTACCATTTATTATTTTGTTGCAAAATAAACATTCTAGTACACTTGCTGAAATGGTGAGAATTTAATAAGCGCCCAGCCTCGAAGAAGCGCCCATCTCGAATAAGCGCCCACTCTAAAGGTCCAAAAATTTAACAAGCGCCCAGGGCGGCTAATCGAATAAATACGGCAACTTACAAGGGACGGAATGCAATGTCCAACAGTACCACAAATTGACGTTCTACAGTCAACTCTCTTGCTCCGTGTAAGGGAATTCGGCCGGATTTCGGAATGCGGGAAATATTTGCTTGTGGACTCCAGAATCCGGCAATATTTTTTGCTGTGGAAGCCGGTACCCTGGGCTTTGGAATCCGGGATACAGCTCAAGAAAACAAGAATCCACTGACGATTGAAATCCAGAATCCAAATTCCACTGACTGAGAATTCAGAATCCAGTACCTTGAATCCGGAATCCATGGCGTGGAATCCAGAATCCCAGACTGTTTTAGATTCCCAGGGCGAACTTTAAGGTTGAGGTCGCCTGGCTGTTACGAACAACCCGCCAATAGGGACAGCAGCCGAGAAATCCCGAGCAAACCTCACTAAAACGAACCCCTACTATTACGGATATGTCCAAATATATAGATTTAGTATATACTAAAACAGTGGATAGTGTTTTTTGCGCGCTCTGATTGGCTACTCAATCAGTGAATATCCTGCACTATTCACTGATTCACCTCCAGTTCCTCCGAGCGAGCGACGCTAAACTCGCGTAAGTTGCGAGCAAAATGCCTTCTCGGTTTGCTGCAGTAAACAAACAAAGAAATTTCACAACTAATCAAGCAAGCTGTTTCCGAAATACACGAAGAAGGTGACGAAGTTCGGATTGGAAGTTTTAACAGGTAAAGCTTTGTCTTTTTGACACGAATTTATCGATAAAACCGGTAAAAAAGTTTTTTGTTTACAAATGCAAATTAGGTTTAAGTCTTGCGTTACTTTATATAGTTGAGTTGTTCATAAATACGCTTAAAACGAAATTTAATAATCTTTTTTTTATAGATTGATTTTAAATACAAAAAGAATTCACACCTGCTTTTGAAGAAATTTCCCCGCAAGAGCTAAACAAATGCCTTCAAACGTTTTAATTGTCGGCAAGAAAAAGTGACGGCCGCGGCCGCCCGGTCATTACGCGCCAAAATTGTAATCGTTGGCAACAGTAAATGAGTTAAAAATCATCATTTTTGTGCTCAATTATCTCACTGTTTTAGTATATACTAAAACAATTATTCACCTCAGTGTCGGTGGCTAGTCGTGGTATTTACCTCACTGCCTCGCAGTTCGGTAAATAACCGGGACTAGCCACCTCCACTTCGGTGAATAATTGTTATTTAGCCAGTGCTAAAAGGCAAGCTCTCGATAATATTTATAGTTTGCTCAAACAACATGTATAATCGTGTAATGTTAAAGTGCCGAAGGCAACGAGAACGGTGAAAAAACAACAATAGGTCTAATTAGCAAAACAGCAACTTTGCACGTGCAGCACACTTATATTGTACATTTCTTTGCCGTTGCTTTGCATGACTTCATTGTGAAACTTAACTTTCTACACTGTAATTTTCAGGAAGTTATAATAACTCCTCTAGTGGGGCTAATTTAACTCCTTACAGTGGAGTTATTTTTCGTGGAGTTATTTTAACTCCAAAAAGGAGTTTAAAGAACTCTTTTTCAGGAGTAAAAGTGACCCCAGATATTGAGGAGTTAAAATAACCCCAAAAAAGGAGTTATCCTGTACCTAAAATTTTTACTCCACTTTCAGAGTTAAATTAACTCCAAAAAGAGTAAAAACAACCCCTGTAAGGAGTACAAGTAACCCCATTTCGGAGTAATTTTAACTCCAAGACTGGGAGTAAAAAGAACTCTTTTTCAGGAGTAAAAATGACCCCAAATCCGGAGTTAAATTAGGAGTTAAAATAACCCCAAAAAAGGGGTTATCCTGTACCTAAAGTTTTTACTCCATTTTTGGAGTTATAATAACTCCCTAAAAATTACGGTGTAGTTACACGTTTTATGGAGGAAATGTCGTACGTGTTCTTGTTCACTTTTTTTTTCACTGCCGCTCATTTTCACCTTGGTGGCCGCTAGCTTTTCTCATTTTCTCCCCGCCGCTACAAAATTTTCATGTTGTTCTTCCAACAAAAAGTGCCTCCTTTGTTTTTATCTCTAGCTGTAGCTGTCCGTCGCTCTCTAGCTCTAGCTCTCCGTCGCTCCTTTTCTCGTTGAGCTTCGGTGGCCTGTCGCCTACCTTCCCTTTTCCGGCTCTGTCTTTCTCTTTCTCTGTATTCCAAATTTGTAGACATGACAATTAATCATCTAAGCTTAATACTTTAGGCAAAACGGATACAGAAAAAATTTCTGCTTTCCGTTTTCGTCTTTATTGACTTAAGTTGTCCGATCCCTGCTTCACAAGACGCGGGTAACTATGCTATAACCTCGAGTTGCATTTGGATTGCCATACCTGTTGATTGAATTATTTTACATTGGTATGCCTGTGGTTCGTACGGACGGGGGGGCGGGTGGGCGAACGGTCACGTGATAACCAAAATTTCTCGGATCGGTAGATTACCACATTTTGTTAGTTATGGGGCTACGCTCGCGCGCGCGGAGCTCCGCTAATAATACTTACGTTAGACATCACAAAGTGTCCCCTAGCCCTAATCCTCACCTGAAGGCAAGCAATTCTATCTACATTGAGCGCTTACCATTTGTATGGAAAAGCCGGAAATTCCGGGGAGAATTCAAATGAAACGGTTCATCCCGGAGGAAAATTTTCCCGAAAAAAAGGAACACCTTTCGAGGTATTACCTTTTTCCAATTCTTACCGAGAATTTTCTGACCGAAGAAGAAGACCGAAATATTCTGTACCATTTGTTTGGATTACCAGTGCCAGGCTTCGTGTCGAGAGAAAGTGAAAAATTTAGTGGTATTTTGTAAATGGTACAACTCTGAATCCCGTCCCTGTTTTGGGCGCCAAAAAAAGATACCAGTACCATTTGACGGAAAATTTTCACCGAAATTTCCGTACAAGTGATAAGCGCTCATTAAGTCATATGGAAAATAGAAATAATTATCGTGTCTGTTGCTAAGTAACATAAGCACCATATTTTCAAAATGACAACTCGAAAAAACCTATGTTCAGCGAGTCCTGTTGTTTTGTTCTGTCGAAAGGTGGGGCGACCTACTATACTATTGTCGGAGATATCAGATCTTCCGGTATCCGGACTGTTTCCTTCTTAATAGCTGATAACCTCCAAGGTGGCCTGCGTAGCTGGCGGGATTAGGGTGGGACCCGCGCGCGTATCCCGCCAGCTACGCTTCAGGTACAAGGTGCTCGTAACCCGTAGTAAGAAACTCTTGTACAAGGCCTACGTCTCATTACTATGACTAGTTTATTTTAAGAAACATTTTACAGGACTTTTTCCCGCAACCGCTTCTTCTGTTAGCCCACTCGAAGTAGAAGATACCAAAAAGGAAAACTAAACGTCATTAAAAGGTAAAAATACGATATCTACGTCTGTAGACTTAAAAGGAGCCAGAATGTTTGGGGCTTAAATTAGCGCAAAATCTAATTTTAAACTGGTCGCTGAAAACTTCTTGACAAGAAAACATTGAAGTTGCTCGCTTCTGGTCCGTGGGCCCCGGCCGGTAACCAAGAGTACACGATAAAGGTCTTTATAAACTCGTTCAGTTTTTTTTTATCATTATACGGTAGAGTGATTTCATATCATTCTCTTGATGGTTAACTCTTCTGGTACTTGTAGGTTCTTCCGTTAGTGAAAAATGATGCTCTTAACCTGTCTAAGCACACGCGACATTTTTCGTGATTGGATAATAACTTGCCGGTACTTAAGTCTTGTATCCATTAGGACGCTCTTCGGGAACACGTATTGCTTCATGATTGGATAATAACAGTCGGAAATATTCTGCCCACTCGTGTTATTGAAGTTAAATCCAGTGAAAGAGTGGATTAACCAACTGCGCTGTCAGCCGCTTCCACTGGAACTGTCATCATCTAAGATTTCCAGTGATTGGTTCATTTGAAAATACTCAGGGGGGATCCCTGAGGATGAAACACTAGAGGTGGGTGAGGAAGGCAGTGCTACGTCTGGTACTGGATGTGGAACAGACTCGGTTATCTGAGAACGGGATTAAAAGAATTTTATCAGCAATTAGCCTATAAGGGGTCTCTTAACCTACATGTATAAGCAGAGCAAGGGAAATAGCACATATCAAATATATCATACAAGTAGACAGATGGAACTGGATTAAATCTTGAACATTCATCGCTACTCAGAGTTTCATGCCTCTTGCGAGGCATAAAAATATATCACCTCCCGCGAGAACACACGCGACGTGAGAGGTAAAACACGGGATTAAACTAAACGACTTTGAAAGCAAGTTAAAACGATTTTTAAATGGCTTTGATGTTCAAGCACACTCGCTTTAACTTTGGCTTTGTTCTTGAAAATGTTGGGTCATCTTATAGCGGTTTGAACAATAGCGATTTTCAAGGATTGTTTTTCTCCTGGCCCTAGCTGTTCTAAAGTTGGATAGCGCTATCCACCGGATAAAGCGCTATCCAGTGGATAATTCTTAAGAAAACCAATTACGAATAGTGATTTATACGACGGATAGCGCTATCCACCTTTTGAACAACTGGAGCGAGTACACTGCAATAAGACGACGCTATTTTGGGCGAATAAAATGACTGAATCGAATCAAGTTTACGGAAAACGTTAATCTGCACCACATGACCAAGTTTTCCCTTCACTTAACGCTGACTGTTCCCTCTTTCTACACTGGCCTGCGAGAAAGCTCTCCAACTACGTGTACAGCGAACGAAGCAGACCGCGAGAGAACGCGCGGCGAAGCCGTGGCCCTTGCATGACTTCTCGCGACACTTTCCCAAATGAAGAGCTTGCTCGCAGGCTGTGTCTACGTAAAAATTAGTATTTTGAAGCCTGTTTCATACGTAAGAACTATTTTGTACAGTTTTGTTCCGCCCACTTCCTGTTTTAGGACATGTTCAACGTGGATCTGCCGTTTATCGTGAAGGTGACCCTAAATCTCTCTATCATCTCATATCTGAGTTGGATTTTATTTTAATGAGATAGAAACGATAAAAAGTAAAGCGGGAAGCGGGTTATTTGTTCTACAATTCATCAACAAATGCGTGCACTTTCCAACGACTCTTCAACCTCGTTACCAGGGTCTCTCAACCCGTCCTTGATACGGTCTAGTCGCGCGAGTCACTCCCGGGGGTCACTCCCGGCGTGTGATTCTGAAAACTCCCGAGGATTTTCGGTCCCGAAAAACTATTTTAAGCGCAGAATGTTTATTAGCAGAAATGTGATGAAGAAGTACGATGGCCTAGTTTCTATTTTTCACCTCCGCTCCAAAAGGATGCAACCTGGAAGGTCCGGCTGCAGAGTCCCAGTCATCATCCGGGACATAAGACGGTAGCTCCATTGCAACATCCGGGAGAGCAAATTCACGTTCGGCCATTTTATCAGAACCAGTCGAATCTCTCTCACCTTAACAAGAAAAGAAACATGGAGAACAAAGTCTGTAGACAACTATGCAATATAATACAACGAGGGCCGTCGCATGGAAGGTATTGTAGGTACGCTTAATTTATCATTATGCAAGGTTACAAAACAATGCAATGCAACAATCTTGAAACTCAAAAGACAAACAAACGAATCACTGACGACTCATTTATGGGTCAAGTAGGTGAAAAAAGGCCTCCAGTCACTGAAACACGAGTTTCTTAGGACCTCTGGTTTCACAAATTAGTCAGAAAGTTTGAGAATAAATTACCTAGCCTAGAGCGTATTTTAGTTGGTTGAATCGAATCGACTTTCTACGCGTATCGAATCGACTTTGTTGATGGATCGAAACGACTTCAGTTTGTATCGAATCGACTTGTATCGAAACGACTTTGTATCGAAACGACCGTAAATCCTTCAAGGATTACTCCAATGACTCCAGTTAAGTAGCCTACTGTGCAATAAAAGAAGTCTGCGTGGGAGGTTACAAGCAAAGATCCTTCCAATCAAACTCTACCTGATGACATATCACTTGTATGCCTATTTCTCACATATCTCTCTAATTCATTCTCTTCATTCCTGCAAGTCTGCGGTGTTGAAGGCTGTTCGTCTCGATCTCTTCTTCCCGAGGCTGAGGCTGAAAGGATGCGGGCTGGTGCTGTATAAGTTCGTTTCTGTGGCTCAATCATGTACAGTGTGTCGGGCATGTTGTGGCTGACACGTGACATGCGGTGTCTCATCAGCTCTACTTCAGCATGCTTGTGGTCTTGAAGAATTATCTGAATGAGACAGGAAGGGATACTATAATACATGTACAACTGAATTTTGACACAATTTAGCTTGCCAGCAAGCTCTCCGGGGCACTCTGGTGGCCGGGCGGGAAAAGGAAGGAGAGCTTGCCAACTACGCGTCTGGAATTTGAATATCTGCATCAAAAAAGCCGATGCAAAATGCTGATTGGCGGAGATGACGTAAGTGATGACGTCATTACCCTCGGCGCGTGCTTTCACGTGTTTTTCAATGTTTTCTTTACATTCGCGTTCGTTTCCGCTTTGCGCTGATTGGCGGAAATCTGACAGCTCAGTTGACGGGGAGTCACAGAGGAATTGGAGGCAGAATTCAAATTCCAGAGACGTTGCAAGTTGCAAGCTTTCCTTCCTTTTCCCGCCCCGCCGCTAGAGCGCCCCAAAGAGCTTCCTCGCAGGCTAGAACTAATTCATCAATTTAACCCTTGAAGACCCAAGAGCGACCGGATCAATTAAGGTTTCTGGGAAACTGCTCACCTACCCCTCCCCTATGCCACCACTTTGCCCAAAGCGAGAAGTGTTAATGTCAGCTTAGGGAATGGGTAGGTACGCAGTTTGCCAGAAACCGAAATTGATCCGAGTGGCCATCATCAATTTTCTCCCAACCATATTTATACATAATCAAGGTGAAAGGTTACTGGAATTGCTAAAATGATCAGCTACTTGTAAGTGGAAATGCTTTGATCTTTCAACAAATTCTCTCAACCAAATTTTCAAGGACTGTGTGGGGATCAGTCTGGAGAATTTGTTTGTGGATATTGGAGCTTAAAGGGTTAATGGGCATGAGCTTGATGTTCGCCCCATGTAAGACATCAAGGCCGTGTTGTCTGAAAGGTGGATAATGCTATCCACTGGATAAATCTCTATTCAGTGGATAACGCAATTGATTTCCCAAACACTTATTCACTGGATAGAGATCTATCCGGTGGATAGCACTATCCAACGTCTGAACAACCAGAGCCTGGATTCCAGAATCTGGGAAATTTTTGCTTCTGGAATCCAGAAACCGGAAGATTTCTGCTTCAGGAATCTGGAATCCTGGGCTTTGAAATCCATAAGTCAGCTCACAGAATCTGGAATCCCACCTCCGATTGGAATTCAGATCCAAGTCTAACTGATAAGGAATCTAGAATCCAGTACCTAGAATCAAGAATCCACAACATGGAATTCTGAATCCAAGACGGTCTTGGATTACCTGACACGGGGTGAAGTTATGATTGCTCAAAGATATCTAAAGTCAACCATTAACCACTCTGCTTACATTGCTCACCCTAGCCTGCAAGAAAGCTCTCTGGGGTGCTCTGGCAGCAGGGCAGGAAAAGGAAGGAGAGCTTGCAACTATGTCTCAGGAATTTTAATTCCACCTCCAATTCCCCTGTGGCTCCAAGTCAACTGAGCTGTCAGATTTCTACCAATCAGCGCAAAGCAGAAACGAGTGCAAATGTAAACAAATATCGAAAAACACGTGCCAAGGGTAATGACATCATCACTAATGTCATCTCCACCAATCAGCATTTGCATCAACTTTTTCGATGCAGATATTCAAATTCCAGAGACGTAGTTGCATGCTCTCCTTCCTTTTCCCACCCTGCCTAAACCTCATTATAGTGAACAACTTTTGGCAGTCCCTTGGCCCTTCATTATATTGGGGTTCCACTGTATTGAGATAATAATACATGTATTGCCACTGTAGCACACCTTCGCTTCCTCAAAGTATGGTAAAAAAATTCTTGGTCGGACAAAATCCTTTTCTTCTCGTCTCCTCATCCATGGTAAATTGGGATAGAAACTTCCTTCACCAATGTCAAGTGGCATCCCTCGATCAACCAGACCTCGGCGGAACACACTTTCTAGCAGTTCACTATGTGGTGGTAGGACATGCCCAATCCTTACATACTCAATAACACCTGATAACACTTTCTTAAGTTGCTTGCTGTCAATTTCTCGTCTCTTGGAGGTTTTCTTACTTTCCTGGAATGGATCTTCAGAAAAAAAAGGAATAAGAGTCTATCATCTGCAGGGTTGTATTGTCTTTGGTTTTAAAACAAAACTACATACTTGTACCCATGACTAGTGATAGATCTTGACCCTGACATACACTGTAAGTGAAAAGGCCCACTCATTCAGATGGAGAAAGAAAAAGTGGGCTCAAACTAGAAAATGATAACTTTGTCACCACCCTGTGGGCCTTGGTTTGGCCTATGGATAAGGTCGTAGCTAGGGTCCCTCCCCTAGATTTGCCACTGGTAGCATTACCCATTTGAGGGATGATTTTATAAGAAAGAACAACAAGTTTAGTTAAAGATTTGGTACCTTGATCAGACATATTCTGAAGAACCTGAGCTTCACCCCATTTGACAACGGATAACAAAACATCATGTTCACAGGCCTGAGAAAAAGGAGTAACTGATATTAGCAAAGATCCATGCATACTGTATTCCCATACCAGTAATGATTAGAAAAAAATCAATATACATGTATTCATGTCATCAGTGATTTTCTTACCTCGGCATCCTGCATCCCTGATGCAAAAAAATCTCCAAAGACAGAAAATAATCTGAAGATATTTCTTGTAGAATATCCTGTTTGTGTGATTATTTCTTTTAGTCTTTGTTGTGCTTTACAATAGAAGGAGTATATTTTCATTTCAGTAAACTGTAATACAGAGTTCTGGAGTCTGTCTTCAGATTAACTGTGTGGTTACCTGAAGACCCAGGGACTAAATGATTTTTGAACTGGGACTCAATGGTTCTGCACTGGGACTCATGATTTTTCACAAGATGAGCCCCAGGACTCACCATAACTATTTGTAACAAAATCACTGTGTCATAAGGGGCAAGAAAACAAGCATTTACAGCAGTCAAACTTCGAAAGGAATGGGAATTAGGACTCAAAACTAACTTTCATAACCTTATCACAATGTATATATTCTCATGCTGTTATTGTTATTTAGGACAAAGACTACCTACAGTGTAATACTGTAAAAACACAATTTAAGAAGCTTTAAATATGCTCTGCTCTGCACCCACTTAAGTGTTGCACTGACAAGTCAAAAAATTGATTTTAAAATCACTGTAGCACTCTTTCAAGTCAATACAGTACTCAAAAGTACCTGAACATGTTGTTACATGTACCATCACAACTTACAGATATTAAAAGAATTTGCTCTCTGTCTGTCTGCATTGAATTCTCCTGAGATAAAAATTGCATTCTCATTTATGTGATGCTTAAAAATTCAATATGGACTTCAGAAATGAGATAATGTCTGGTTCCTTACTCTTGAGTGACAAAGCCAGTTAAATCTCTGTAGATAAAAAAGTTCAATGATACCTGTAGAAAATCAGATTTTAATGCTTCCACCAAGTATTTCTTAGGCATCAAGGAGAATGCATCTGACTGCGCAATGTTCACAAATTCATCCTGTAGAAACTGCATCGCTTGTCTGTAGACCCAGTCTGATCCATGCGGGAGGGAGCTCCATTCCAAGGTGGGAAGAAGAGTAGACGGGGAGAGTTCCTCAAGAATGATATCTTCACACCCTTAGGAAAAGAATTGGGCCAGTTATACAAGAGAAAATAAGCCGCAGCTTACCCTGGCCGCCACTTAATAAGACATGAAAGGAACAATTTATATGAGTAAGGTTTACATAAGATGTGAAATGCTAATACAAATGGTTTGCGGCTTTGTTCGAGGTCAACAAGTCCAAGATGACTAATTAATTGTTAATTAGTTTTAGTCCCTAGTTTTGGGGCAATTTATACATCTTTACATGTATGTTTTAAGTGAGCATAAAAGCAAAACGATTGGCCTTGTAAAAAAAAATGCCTAATTGTCTACATTGTCTTTAAATAAAAATTTAAGTCAAGATTGGTGTTAGGCTCCAAAACAATCATTTATCAAAGGAAGTCATGAACCTCGACAAAAGGTTTGCAAGCAATCAACCCAGAGGATTTCAAAGCAATTTTTCAGCTAATAAACTGCCATCTAAAGTCACACATGTTCACCTTTTTTTAATCAACAAATGGATTGAGGGCTAATGCAAAAGGAGGTCTGAGCAACAATAACAAAACAGCACATGCGGAGCAGTGGTTCATGGCTTCAACAAGCTGCAGACAATGTTTTAGTCTATTTATGTAAAAGGTAAGCCACGGATTGGATAAGCACAGCCCAAAACCCCTTGATCAGGACAACCTGCGGCTTTAGTTAGCCATGGGTTGAATAAGCTGTGAACATCAATTTAGTGGCATTTATACGCAGCTTATCTTATCCTGCATAAACAGCCTTATTAATGGCTACATGTTCACTAAAGAATCACCAAGTACACTGTACCAAGAGAAGGAGTAAGGCTTAATTAAATCCTAACCAAATGTAAGGGCATTTAAATAAGGTTTGCTCCCTTACCCTGTATGAGCACAGGTAAATCAATAAAACTTGCTACTTCAAACACTTCCATAGCAATTTCTGCTGCCGTCAACAATTTATGAGTTCCAAGGGCATGATATCTTCTATCCTCAGAGCTCCACTTTACAACAGCAGACAAATCCACAGAGTCTGTGTACACGCACTGTAAAACTATTCGTGCGTATTGTCGTGTCATAACTGATTCATCAAGGACTAGTCTGAGTACACTTGAATTTGTTGCTTTATGTTCAGAGAAATTTAGCTTATCCTTAAGAAACAAAGACCTGAAATAAGGCGATCTTGAACAAAGGATAGCTTTGTGGCACAGAATTTCATAGGTTTGATCAGAGATTGAGTTACCATCATTTGATAGAAAGGTTTCCGAAGGGCCTTGTGCTGGAAAAACAAGTGCCACATCAGCGAATTCACAGCTGTGTAAAAGCTGTTTGAAGTCCTGCTCCAAAACATTGGGTGTTCCAAATTCCTCTCCAAGATTTATCAAGACATCTATGTACTCCAGTCCTGATTTTTTTGGTGTGAAATCTCCAGTATACAGATAAGAAAGTAGTGATGAAAAAATATCCTTTGTCATTCCCTCTGTTTTAAACTCCATATGAATCACAGGATTTTCTTCAGGGTGCTGTGAGAACAGTTCCTTGAAATAAGGGCATCGCGAAGACAGCACAGCCCTGTGCACATGGAAACTAGTGTTCTCAAAAACTAAAGAAGCATCAGCACAAATCCCCTCTTCGTACAACCTCAAGAGATCTTTCTTGAGACTTGGTGCAGACTGCCGCACAAGGCTGGTCTGATTTGTTAATTCTTTGACGTTCATCATAGCTTCATATTCCTCTACTAAAGCATTTATCTCCTGCGTTGTCCATGTCTGTGTTAAATCTCTCAACATTTTTCCATGATCGTGGATTTTAAAAGCCCCTTTGTTCCTGCTCAGCTTCTTTTTAAGAGTGTTTAGCTTCGATTGTTTCTTTCTCTTTTCTTCTAGAGTATATCTTGGTACTCTTACTAATGTTGAATCAGGTGAGTTCTCTGCAGAAGATGCGTTTGCCCCCATTTTAAGTGTAAACTAAATTAAGTGCTCTGTAAAATGTTGCAGCAAGTAGATCCTTATGGACAGAGAAAGATAGTAACATGATCAAGCATCTTCTAGGAAGACTGTGAAGCTGATAAATCTCTTGAGACTTTTTAGACTAGATATGTTGCTCCACAGAGGTGAACTGTGTTCGCTTCTCATGGATTTATACATGACGATCTGTTGTGCACCACAATGAACAAAAAACACGGGGGAGAATACTCTTCGTATACTGTTGAGCGATCACGCGATGTTACCTATAAAAAATAAAATCATCATTTGGGAATTGGAATTTTAAATACCAGTCTGTTACTTCCAAAAGAACACTATTCATATAAAATGCAGTCCTCAAATTTATGACTGAAGTCTATTAGCGTAGAAAATACAACTTTTGAATTAAGCTTCTGGACTGTACAAATGTATTTGGTAAGCCGGCTGAAACCTGGGCTGAAACAAACCGATCGCGACACCACGACAAGGTAAAAACAAATGAGTATTAAACAAAGATGTACTCGGAGACAGTATTGGCGACTAATCTTTAAGTCTTCAAGTCTACCTTTGCACAGAATCAAAAGAAACAAGACATCAAAACGAATCAAAACAATGCGAATCACAATACTCTAGATCTGCGTCCTGGTTTAAGCACAGAGCATACAACATCGATTTCACGACAAAATTTCTTGCTGAATTTTCTTTGATTACAAATATAAGACACCACGATGGTATAATATCAAATTAACCTACCATTAACGGTTCCTCTGCCCTAAAATATCTCTGCCGTTCTCTAAAAAGGTCAAAAATCCGATAAATTGTTTTTCTCACAAAACAAAATCAAGCTGAAAACATCAAGTATTTGAGCTTAGTAACCTCGCATGGTGTGCCTTCGGGAGGCCTCGGGAGTATTCGACAAACTCTCGGGAAACTCTTCCACCACTTGACTCGATAGGGGCACCCAACCGTGTCCTGTAAAATATCTGTTCGGAGAAGCAAATATTGCCTAAAATCTTCTATTCCTTGAGGACAGCTAAAACTCTCTAGATGGCCGATCCATTCAAGAACAATTTTCGAGGCTTATCTAATAAATTCCCAACGATTTTCTGAAGTTTAATTTTTCACATTTTATTCCCCAGGTTAGGTTATTTTTCTAGAAAAAAAGAAAAAAGAAAATATTCGGATTTAAAAATGTGACGGAGAGAGGAATCAGAAAAATTCTCACTTTTGCAAGACGTTAAATTGCATCTAAAATTCTCGGAAAAATAATACTGAAGCCCTGGTAATTTCGGAAAGACTCAAGCTAATCTTGGATGACTGAACAGATACAAATTTTATAGCTCCGCTTAGAATGTATTTCTACAGATCTATAAGTACTTTGAATAACCTAAAAAGTGTTTTCAGTGTATTTATGAGATCTAAGTTCAAGTCTCTGAGAAATGTGCCGCTGTTACTCACACTGACACCATGTTGTTTGTTGTCTTGACGTGTCTATGAACAATGCATCCGTGTGTTGTTCTATTTCATTGCGCTTTTCATCGCTTACCTCAAACTAAGGACATCAAAGACCCTTTACCGCTTACGACGTCATATAAGATTAAACCAATCAAATTCCACGTCTCATATGGTGCATACCGTATTTATTCGAATAAGCGCCCAACCTCGAATTAGCGCCCACCTCGAATAAGCGCTCATCCTAGAGGCCGGAAAAGTTAATAAGAGCCCAGCCTCGAATAAGCGCCCACCCCCTCCCCTTTCCACTCAAACTCAAGTAAGCGACCGCAACCAAAACCCACTCCTCTTCCCCCTCACAGCCGGGCAAAAAAAATTAATAAGTACTAATTAGAGACTTCCCCGAAGACGGAGTTTTGTTCAGAGTATTTTACAGAAACCTTGCTTTGTTACATCTTCGCGTTTTGTTATTACCATTTATTGTTTTGTTGCAAAATAAACATACTACACTTGCTGAAAATGATGAAAATTTAATAAGCGCCCAGCCTGGAATAAGCGCCCACCTCGAATAAGCGCCCACTCTCAAGGTCCAAAAATTTAATAAGCGCCCAGGGCGGTTAATCGAATAAATACGGTATGCTTGCCAAGTGCCTCCAAACCACATGGCAAATTCAGGTCTTTTGTCCACCATGTTGATAAGTATGGGTTCTATCGACCTAATGTCTTAATTAATTGCTCTTAATTAATTAAGTGCTCATTTCTTTTTCCTTCTCCTTATCCGGCTATTTCTGGCATAATTTCGTTTGCTTTTAACCTGTTTAATTTCATACAATGAGGCGACAATAACTTGGTCGATTCGGTTGTCTGTCAGATCAACCCGGCTTCTTTGCTTCAGGTGTACTCCTTTGCCATTCCGCCCCTACAACCGCTTTGGAATGCCTTGTAGAGTGTCTTAAGTGGAGTAAAATGATCGTTAAACGGCCTGTGTTATGTTACGATACTGTGCATGTGTGAGTTCTGACAGTAGTTGATTTTTTTTAAAACCAATCGGAAGCGACTTAGACCCGCGCTAAAAAACTTTACATAATTCAAATTCATTCCCCGACGCGGAGTACTTCCGAACTGCTTGGTTCGATTTTATATTTCGCTATAATTCATATTTACTCTTTGCTATTCCTCGGTTATATGTTGCAGCAGATAAGTATATATAGTATATTACATGGCCGCGCGGGGAAACGAATTTTATCTTCGAGTGAGGGATACTTCCAAATTCCTTCACGTTGCGTCGGGTCAGTGTTCTGCAAAACGAATGTTTTCGAGCAGTACACATAAAGAAACCAGATTATAAAGAGAATGTTCAGGCAACAATTTATTTTAAAAACATCAATTCTTAAACATATACGATCATACAGGGAACATTTCAAAAGTACGACATCGGTGATGACGCACGCGGCCTGTTGTGTACTTCGCATTCCTATTAAAACCTTTCATGTTCGATGGATTCTTTCCTCAAGCCTTACACGACGTCCTGTAGAAGAACATATTGCTGGGTTTTCTCCCTCTGATTCCAGTCACACGAGAGAGTACATTACTGTTGCAGACAATCGAAAGTCATGTCGCAGACTCGAGGGGGAGGGGGTACTGCCATATATGGGCTATATTGGTACGTGCCGCTGTGAAGGGTATGGTTTCCAAGCAGTTTACTCTGGGATAGGGCATATAAATCAGAGAGTTTGGATCTAGAAGAGGGTATCATTTCCCATTTAAACTGATCAATTGGCTGAAGATTTTAGTCTAGACTAGAACTAGCTCTGGTATAGGCTAAGGGTTCCAGGGTCCCAGCGGCACATCCCCACCCAAAAAGTCCTAAAGTACCCCCCGGGGGGTCGCAGATCAGCTTCACTCGCCGGTTCGTCCACGGCTGTATCGAGGAAACCACTTTTTAATTTCAACTTTCTTTATAGATTTACCGCTTAAAAATTATCTGGCAAAAGCAAGATCGTTGACTGGAAAAACTTTATAGACAAAAATGAAAGCCAGATGACCACATTCAAAGCCACATCCGTTGTGAAACACTGACAACAACGAATATGGCTAATCGTGCACTTATCCTCGATGACCTCGAATTTCTCGACAAAGCTTCCATGAAAATACAAAATGTGGGGTCAAACTGGGCCAAATAGCTCTTCAATACTGATATAATAACTTTTTCAGACCTCTCAGGGTCGATGGAAGAGGGTAAAGATGATGTATTTATAATACCGCGCGGAAACTTGCCAGGTTTTTTCAAATAATGTTAAGGAAAAACGTCTTAAATCACCCGGCTATGAGGAAACATTTTGGAATTTTTGGTGGCGGCCTGAAGTTACTAGGCATTACGAAAAAATCCATCCCTATATCTCAGGAAATGCCGGGCACTGCCGGGAATTTAAACGTAAATGAACAATCTAAGTATAAGTCTGACCCAATTTTATTGCGGGCGACAAGAGGAGCGCACAGACTAATCTTGGTCAGCGGCACTCTATGAACTGTACGGCGAGGTTTTTCCTGAATCTGTCCACATTCTTGACATTCTTAGGATGCCAGTCCTGTACCAACTAATATGTATGGTATGTGGCCGCGAAGGCCCTGGTGTTGAGGTTAAGGTCCGTCGGATGTCGAGTAATCACGTGAATGCGCACGCATTGAATACAACAATCATTATAATCGATTCGCAAGCACACGTGATACAGGTACACAAGTACGGTCACCTAAATGTGAGACTTTTTGATTCGTCTTGCCGGAGGGAATCTACATATTTACCCAGGAAAATGAAAGTAGAGCCTGATCTCAGCTTAGTTCAGGGCAAGTTTTCGGTAAGATACTAAGTCTAGAAATCAATGTAAATTAAGTTTATTCAGGTTTCACTACATTGCCTGGTTTTTGTGACTACTGTGTATGCGCCAGAAGTCACTGTTGCCGTCGGGTTAGTTTTCGGAAAGTAAGTAAGTAACTTTAGAATATACTTCGGAGCCAATCAGCATACTTAGTTTTCCGAAAGTGAGTAAGTAACAATAGAGTATACTTCGGAGTCGACTTCAAAGCGCGGTCAAGGTATAAATTTCTGAGGTTTCTCTCAGGTCTTTTGAGTCTTCCCACGCAATGTCACGAAAGATCAGAAGTCTTACGAAAATCTTCGTACGGATGCAAAGGAGACCTGACCATTTTCAGCGCATTATAAAAAGGACATGTTAGAGTGACCACGCGTCCCGCTTTGACGCTCGCTATCATTTCTATCATCACGCAAAAATATACATATAATATATGGTAACATTTCCAAACTGTCGACCACTCTTCATCATTTGACGAAGTTGCACGCATTCATAAAAAAGGTTAAAAATGCGTACAGTGAAAACTGTATGAAGCGGACACCCTCGGGGAATGCTGTAGTGTCCGCTTAATACAGTGTGTCCGCCTAATACAGGTTTCGATAGATAACGTCATATGAGATGTCAAATGCCATTCAAATGAACAGTTGAAATGTTAAGAATACTCCCAGAGACTTTGACGATATACGTTTGCATTAATTTCTTTATCAAAGTGGACCAATTGGTCATAGTACCATAAACATAGATTGCAACTCAAATTTGAAGAAATCAGATAAGTGAAACAAGCTCTATACAAACAAAACGAACTAGAAAACAATACTGTACTGTGAAACTAATCAAATAAGTTCGTCAAGTCACGCTTTTTAATGCAAAAATGGAAAAAGTTGTGGGTGGCAATTCGAGGTAATCTTTCGCATTTCCGGTGTCTGGCGTGTTGGGTAGTGAAAGTTGATTACAAGTGTCCGTTTAATACAGGTTAGCAACAATAGAAATGACTATTTCAGGTACTTTTTAGGTGTCCGCGTCCGCTTAATAGAGGTGTCCGCTTAATAAAGGTTTCATTTAAAGTAAATAAGGGAAATAAAT
>BOPM01000026.1:1005054-1027986 GCA_022179025.1 Porites australiensis
CCCCCCCCCCCCCCCCCCGACCGCCCCGGTCCGGACCATAAGCTGAAGTTGCCAATTCGACCGGCTGAAGCTGCGTACCAATTCGATTTTAAGCGAGAAATGCTAACATTATGGCTAAGAATCAGTAAGAGAACTATTACATTCGCCTTTTAGTTTAACAAGGTTTTTCAAACCCAATATGTACGAGAGTTTCCGGTATTGAATAAGTAGTCACTGGACATTTCAATTAGTCTAAAATGGGATTAATTTAAAATTTACAACCCACTTTTACTAAGACTTTACGCTTGGATTAGCCTTTCCGGTATAGAATAACTTGTCACGTAATATTTCAAATACCACCTAAATGGATTAACGTTAAACGTTACCGTATATTTCATAGCTTATCTCAATGCCTTTCGGACCCATCTCAAAACTTTTTCCACGAGAAATGGTATCAGAAACATCGCACATTCATTAAACTTGAAGCTTGTATGAACGTCTCTGGTATTGAACTCAGTATTCACATGACAATTCAATTATCAGTAAAATGTTTTTATTGTAAACCTTACCGTATACAGCTATTTCGAGAAAGGTTGTCGGAAAAAATGTGCACGCGACAATCTCGAAAGGTAATGTGGGATATGATCAATACACTGTTCCTGACGACTGTAGCTGTCGAACCTATTTTTGTTGCTTTCCTTTAGCATTCGCAAACACATTTCCATGGTCTTTCGTGCCAATTCTGTCAAATTCCTTCGGAAAAAAAGAGAACTCAAAACCACCTACAATGCCTTTCAGGATTGTAGCGTGCAGTTTTCCTGACAACCTTTCTCGAAATAGCTGTATTCAGTTCGTCTCAATGCTCTTTACTCCCGGCGTCTCAACACTTTCACCAAGACGAAGGGCGTAACAAAGATCGTGCCAAAAGGGCAAAAAAGTCTTACGCCACAAAACAAAACAAAACAAAAGCCAAAAAGAAAAAAATCAAAACTGCATTAAGTCTGGGCTATCCCAGTTCCTATTTCTACAACAAAAGATGTAATATGTTGCTCTAATGGCTATATTTATCATTTTCTTGATTATATAACGTTGCTGCTTTTTGTCAATGCCAATGTCATTCATCATGTCTAATAATAATAATAATAATAATAATAATAATAATAATAATAATAACAATAATAATAATAATAATAATAACATGTTTAATCAGGGTAAACCCGTCAGCTGAAGCTGTTATAAATGGGTGCCCTGGGCAAGTTTAAGTCTAAGACAGTTTAAGTCTACGTCTAAGTTTAAGACAGTTGAAGTCTTAGTAAAAGTACGAAGTTTGGGACACTATTTCTCGTAGTAAACGCTCTGAGCGCTTTGAGATGGGAAAAGTGGGCATTGAGCTGCGCTAAATATACATGGTAAATTTTGAATTAATCCCATTTTAGTCTTACTTGAAGTGTCACGTGGAAAGTGAGTCTATACCGGAAACTCTCATAGGGTTTACAACCAAATTATTTTACTGGTAGTTGAAATGTCAAGTGATAAGTTAATTCGATGCCGGAAAACGCTCATGCCAGTTTTAATTATAAGTCTTTGTAAAAGTGCGATGTTCGTGACACGATGTCTTGTAGGTCAACACGTTGAGATGGGAAAATTAAAGAGGGCATTGAGATGGGCCACGTTACAATTACCTACCGGAAACGCTCATACCAACTTTAAGTCTAAGTTAAAGTACCATGTTTGTGCCAACATTTCTCGTAGTAAAAGCGTTGAGATGGGAAAAAGGGGCCATTGAGATGGGTTAAATACATGGTAAACTTTTAAATTAATCCTATTTTAGTCTTAACTGAATGTCTTGTGACAATTTGTTTTATACCGGAAACTCTCATACATCCTTGAAGTGTTAATAGGGTACGATGTTTTTTTTAGCATTTTTCGTGGTAAAAGTGTTGAGATGGGTGTAAAGGGCATTGAGATGAGCTAAATATACAGTAACGTTTACAATAAAATTACTTTATAGGTAATTTTAATGTTGCGTTACACGTTATTCCATACCGGAAACGCTCATACCAGCTTTACGTCTGAGTAAAAGTACCATGTTTTTGCTATCATTCCTTGTCGTTGGGAAAAAGGGGCATTGAGATGAGCTAAATATATGGTAAATTTTAAATTAATCCCATTTTAGTCTTAACTGAAATGTCATGTGACAAGTAACTCCATAGCGGAAACTCTCATATATGCTTGAAGTCTAGTTTTAAAATAAAGTACATACTTTTGTTACGTAACCATTTTTCAAAGTAAAAGTGTTGAGATAGGTTTAAAGGGCATTAAGATGAGCTAGATTTACAGTAACGTTTGTAATGAAATTATTTTACTGGTAACTGAAATGTCACATGACAAGTTATTCCATATAGGAAACACTCATACCAGTTTTAAGTCTTACTAAAAGTACGATGTTTGCGCCGGTCATTTCTCGTAGTAAAAGCGTTGAGATGGGAGTAAAGGGCATTGAGATGAGCTCATTATACGGAAAGGTTTTCAATAAAACCATTTAACTGATAATTGAAATTTCATGTGAAAAGTTATTCATCATCCGAAACATTCATACAAGCTTCAAGTGTTATGAATGTTTGTGACGCTTTTTCTCGTACTAAACGTTTTGAGATGGATGTAAAGGCCACTGAGAAGAGCTAAACGTACAGTATAAATGATGATAAAATTTTATTACAAACAGTTGATGTCGAACATTCAAAGTTACTCCGTACCTAAATTAACTTTGTATCAAGCTACATAAAAATGCACATCAAATACTCCACTATTGCAATGACACGCAATAAATATTTGTCACGGAATGGGTTTGAAAAACCTTGTTAAAGGCGAATGTAACAGTTCTCTTTCTTATTCTTAGCCATAATGCTACTATTTCTCGCTTAAATCGAATTGGCAGACAACTTCAGATGGTCGAATTGACAGCCGGCGAAATTGGTAGTGAATTGGCAGTCCCTTTTGCACTTTTATCCCTCCACGAAACTTCCACGCAACACGCGAGGAAATCTCATCCGCGGGAAAACCGGTACGTTCCAAAAAAAAATTTTAGAAGGATTACGATGGATATATCGATAGATCATGGAGGGCCTATATGGGGATTAATTCTCTGAGCTTGTTGCGACTTACCAATTAATCCTATTTTAGTCTTAATTGAATGTCTTGTGACAATTTGTTCCATACCGGAAAATCTCATACATCCTTGAAGTGTTAATAGGGTACAATGTTTTTTTTAGCATTTTTCGTGGTAATAGTGTTGAGATGGGTGTAAAGGGCATTGAGATGAGCGAAATGTACAGTAACGTTTACAACAAAATTATTTTACGGGTAATTGGAATGTCGTGTCACAAGTTATTCCATACCGGAAACGCTCATACCAGCTTTACGTCTGAATAAAAGTACGATGTTTTTGCCATCATTCCTTGTAGTAAACGCGTTGTGATGGGAAAAAGGGACATTGAGATGAGCTAAATATATGGTAAATTTTAAATTAATCCCATTTTAGTCTTAATTGAAATGTCATGTGACAAGTAACTCCATAGCGGAAACTCTCATATATGCTTGAAGTCCAGTTTTAAAATAAAGTACGATGTTCTTGTTACGTAACCATTTTTGGAAGTGAAAGTGTTGAGATGAGTGTAAAGGGCATTGAGATGAGCTAAATATACAGTAACGTTTACAATAAAATTATTTTACTGGTAACTGAAATGTCACATGACAAGTTATACCAGTTTTAAGTCTTACTAAAAGTACGATGTTTGTGCCGGTCATTTTTCGTAGTAAAAGCGTTGAGATGGGAGTAAAGGGCATTGAGATGAGCTCATTATACGGAAAGGTTTTCAATAAAACCATTTAACTGATAATTGAAATTTCAAATGAAAAGTTATTCATCACCCGAAACATTCATACAAGCTTCAAGTGTTATGAATGTTTGTGACGCTTTTTCTCGTACTAAACGTGTTGAGATGGATGTTATAAATGATAATAAAACTTTAATAAAAAGAGGAGATGTTATTCCGTACCTAACCTTGTATCAAACTGAATAACATAGGGCCTATATGGGCATTAATTCTCTGAGCTTGCTGCGACTTACCAATTACGCAATGCAGTTCCACCTATATATCCCATAAAAAAGCAAAATACAAGAAGAAGAAGAAGGGAGAACAAGTAGATTTGTTGCTAGTAAACTAGCAACAAATAGGGATTCCCTAGGTGACAAGGACGTACTGCAATTTAAGCTTTCGTTCGCAACCGAATGTTTCTGCGGTTCGCTCCCAGTGATTTCACTGGGAACTCAAACGTTATTATTTTCTGTTGAAACTGAAGTCTAGCGGGTCATCTCTCAAAACCTCCTAAACAGTCTGTGCGGCATGGATTACTATTAAATCGAGTCGGTTTGCGCGTAGGTGACTAACTCGAGCTGATGTTTAGTTAATAGGGAAGAGAGAGTCACGTAATGTGGCTAAGATGGACGGACGTGTGATCGAGTGCATGCTACGCGTAACGTTTTCCACTTTTCGTAAATTTCTGATGTTTAATTCAGTGTTCATGCATTTTACTTTCATCTATTTTTTTCGTTCTCTTGTCTCGTGTGTTACATTATGCCTGAGTCTATTGCCCAACCCAAGAAAAGAAAATAACGATCTCAAATCTAAAGTTTCAACATTAACGGCTGACTGCGGGTTTATGAAAATCAATCAGGGTAACTCTGAAAGAATACCCTCTTCTATACCTCAGGCTGAGACAAATAGAAATTTTACAGAAATAAAATCGTCTCTCTTTCGAGATTAATTAAGTAAAGCGAACTACTACCAAAGTTTCTTTGATCTCAACATATGCGTCAACCTTGGAAAGGAATTAGCGAGCTAATTGGAAACTGTGAAACGAATAACAAGCGCAACTCAACTAACTCTTTTCGCTCAAACCCGAATGAGGTTCCAACTAGTGACCCGAGGGAAATAAGCAATATTCTTAACAAATATTTCGCAACTGTTGGGAGCAAACTGGCTTCTAAAATTCCTAGGACCATAAATGCATTCTTTGATTATTTAGATCCACCACTTAATCGCACTTTCTTCTTTGATCCTATTATTCCGGAAGATATTAATTTAGAAATTTCAATTTTGCAAGACAACAAGGCCCATGGTCTCTACTCATTTCTAGTTAGGCTGCCGAAATTGGCAAAAAGGGTCATATCCGTACCCCTAGCCACGATTTTTAATCAGGAAATACCACATAGAATCTATCTGCCACAAAATGAGCAAGTCGATAGGAATTCATAGCTGATAATACTTATGTTAGCCTCTCTTCATGATCGTTATGTACTTGCCTTGTTTTATGTTAGTTTATTCTATTTACTGTATAGTACTGTCTTCACTGTTATTTAGTCCATCCATAGATAAACCTTGTACTTGTAATATGTCTTCAGCTCCCCCCGCCTCTATTAGTTTATAAGCTATTTGCGGGTGGGAAAGTAATGTAATTAGTTATACTTCCAATTTTCAATAAAATTTGTTGTTGTTGTTGTTTTGTTAAAGGGAAGGAGGGAGACATGTAGACAGTGAGAGAGTCCGATCATTACGCCTTGGAATCAAATAGGGTTACTGCGATAATGAAATGTATAAATTGACCACTTTCAGACTGAATAACTCAGCGAGTTTCACTTTAAGATTAAATTTCCTTTTTCAGTCACTATTTAAAACAACTTTTGAAGCTTTTTGAAGGTTAAGTTCAAGTAGTTAAAACCTACGCAAGTCTTATTGTCTGGTAGTACAACCAGGAAGTGGTATTCTTCCAAGATACCTTTAGAAACTAAAACAACAGATCAGCTGCAACAATTTTTGATTATCAGGAAGAGTAAACTTTTAAGTTTACTCTTTGCACTTTTTCATAGCCAGTATTTATGATAGCTAGTAAAAGTATCGTGTTGAAAATAAGCTTGCTTGCCTTCCAGGGAGAAATAAATAAAATGGCTATCATTTAATATCGGCTATGAAAAAGTGCAACATTTTTTAGAGTTACATGTAGGATTGAACTACTAATTTTACTTCTTCTTAATAACCAAGACAAAACATCAAGCTTTTGAAATTAGCAAAAAGATAGTATTTTTGTATCCCAATTGCCACGCGAGTAATATGATATCTGACACGTAGACAGATAATGATCTTATATCTTGAGTTGTGTCTTGCTTGTCTAGTTACGAAACGAAAATTGGCTTCTTTTTGATGTCGGTGGTCTGAGCGTATGTAGTATACACCCAATTGGAAAAACGTTGTCATAGAAAAATGAAAAAAGGAAAAAGCCAAGTAGCAATTAATTAGGCTAATAGGCCTAGTGAATTCTTTTGCAGCATCCGGACATGTTCATCGTATTTACCTGTTGGAATTTGCTATTGTTTTGAAGGTGAAAAACGATTAAAAAAAAAATTCCAGCAGGGAAATGCAACGGCTGCAAATGAATCCACGCTGAGAATAAGGCTTAATTAGCTTAATTAAATCCTATTTGGCTTTTTCCTTTTTTAATTTTTCTAATACAACGTTATTGCAATTAGGTGTCTATAGTACATATTATATAACGGTAACTTGAACGTATGAAGACCTCTTTAGTTTTGTACCTAGTGCCTTAAGGTAAGGCTCTTTTCTTTTAAGAAGCAACACTTGTAGAATCAAGTCGTCAGAGTTAAAGACTGTTTCATTAAGTAGAATCGCACTTGACAACCTCGTGAATAATGATGATGTAACCATCCACAACAATGATGAAAATCGTGACACTTCTTAGCTCTTCGGTATTCAACGAGCTTCATTATTTGGGCGGCGCCCAAATAGAGTAATCGAGATCGCGAGTTTTGATTCAAAGTTTCAATAGGCACGCAATACGTGCGAACTTAAACAAGCCAAGTAAACAAGCTAAGCGACGCGACTAGAATGTCTGAGGTGCGATGTGTGACGACACAGCATTTATCCTTGTTACATATGCGTTCCACAGATAACGCACGGCAAACAAATCGGCAATAGGAATCAAACGTATTGAAAAAACGAGGTACACTGAGCAAAACAAACTATTATTAAATTTCCCCTTAGAAAATAATTGTCCTCGCAGCACACGGCGTGAATGTTTTTCCTCCTGACCATAGGTACCGGTCATTACCCTTTTTCATTGTACAGACTATTCATTGCTAGTAAGGACATGTCTTCTGGGAAAAGATAAACTTATAAATCTAAAGCTTACGGTATTTTTTCATCTTACCTAGAAGTCGGGCGATTTTTCAGAAATTTAAAGGTAAATCTGTCAAAAATTATTGGAATTGACCTGTTTAGCTTATTGCCAAGACTGGTTTGACAATATTTTTGCCCTCAGTTGTCGAGAGCCAAAGAAGATGTCACGCAAAATTCCTTGACCGTGCATGAGATAAATAAGCGTAATACATTGAATGATGCATAATTTCAGTGCACATTTTCGGAAAGCAGGTGATTTTTTAATATCGTATTGAGCAAAATGATAAAGTTGCCTTCTTTCAGGTTCGAACCGTGAAAGGGGCAGAGTCCAACATCTTCACGTACAAACTGCGTTCGTGACAGAGGGAGTTTAAGCAGCGACGTTTTTGAGCGAGGCATGTGAACCGGAAGTGAGACTTTTTCTCTTTTAATATGTCTTAACGCTACCAAATTTGTATTGCAGACTTAAAGTGGCTAAATGTAATTTAGGCAAGGTTAATCTCGAGCTAATGCTGCCAGCGGTCTCGCCCAGTTTGCACATGATCCGTGGGGGCGCCCCTTTGGAGTTCGCACGGGCAAACTACGTACAGCCTTGCTTTCTAGCGATCGTTGCGAGCAATGCTTTTCTGAGCGAATCTTTGCGGATTCATTAGCCCCACCCTCCCTTCCCAGAGGGCTACTTGATTTCAGAGGTAAGTATCGGGTTAGTTAAGTATTTCCACTGGACTAGTTTCAGTGTGACGGTGCCTGTTAGCGGCTGCTACTGGGGTGGTTCCTACTTGCCAGGTTGCCATGGAGACCTTCCTTCGGTGCCTGAATTATCTCGGGCCCTTCCCCGCTAACTTTTAAGGCACCAGTTCCCAAGCTCATCAATTGGCGATGATTTTAAAGGGTCTTTACTCTTAAACAGACGAATTGTTCAAGAATTTGTTCAAAATCACGGCCCAAGAGTGTTAAAACTCCACTTCCGGTTCTCGCGCGTCGCTCGAAAACGTCGCTGCTTAAGCTCACTATTTTTAAAACCCTTGGGTTAATCACAGTAAGTCGTATTTTATCATACACAAACCCCGAAAGCGGCAAATTCCAAAGGTTTCACGTGCAAACTGCGTGACAATACAACTCACAGTAAGGGCCTGATCACATGAGCCGTGCTGGCCCGGTTTGACGGGCTGGCTAGCGCTGCCGAGGTGACTTTTATCCCAGTATTACATGAAAATTGCCAGCCCTGCCATTTTTATATAGAGATTGGAAGAAATTCATATGAGCAGTGTGTTACCAGCTGTCCTGTTTCTGTTTGTTTCATTCGCTTGGCTGCCCGGAAAGCGTGATTACTTGGAAAACTTCCACCCGTTATCCCGGCAATACGGCATCACAATACTGGGCCGGGCTGGCTTGGTTGTCATATAATCGCAAAGTTGATTTTTGTTGTGTTTAACTAAGGTGCTGAGATCTCTGCAAAGCCAGCCAGCCCAGCTCATATAATCAGGCCCTTAAATCTATAGCCAGAGTTAACGCCCTCCCCCTTGACCTCATGGATTTTTGAAAGCCCCCCGAACACACACACAAAATTTCAGCTCACCTTCAACATCTTCGTACCCCCTTCTCTATATTAAGTGGACTTTCCTTTATCTCCGTTCTCTCCATACAAATATTACCAAAAATAACCGAAAAACAATTCTAAACAGAAAGCCTAACAACTTTTAAAATAAGTACAAGTATGTTTTCGACTATTGATAAGATCATTCACAACCACCACTTCATTTCTATACTATCTCTTCATAACCAAATTAGCACTCCCACAACTCCCACACTGCAACACCTAAAAACACTTTTACCCTCCAAAACAAATTATTTTTTGTTAGTTCATTATTAAATTCTACGAAAAACCAGCTTCACTGATTAACAAACTACAACCATTATCTTACCAATCCACGTCCAATACATATAACTCCACGCCTTCCACTTCACACATCTCAACCAACCCCTAAAATATACAACGCTACTGCACTACTCACACATCCCTAATACACACAAACAACTTCACACACGCCTGTTACATCGACGCCAAAATATACGCTCCCACAGCGTCTTGTTATCTTAAGGAACCATGAAGATAACTTGAAACCTTCCAGTCTTCCCTCTAAGCAACGTTTGGTGAGTTAATATTCATACTACTTTTACAATTTGTTGCCCCCGCAGGGATTTCCCCCAGAAGTTGAAATCTAGAGGAAGCACTCTTGTAACTCGCGCGTATAGTAAGGAAAGTACTTACAGTTGAAATATACAGTCAGCAGTCAGTATGCCAGAAAAAATCTCGATTTGCTTGAACAGGGGCTGCGAGGAATCGGTAGGTAATGATGACGTTTCTATTGTTTGCGCCCGCAAGTACGAATTGGTTAAGATGACGTAAAGACAGAAAATCCCGTAGGGACCGCTTAGGTAGATTTTGTGACATTTATTGTGCAGTCATACTTCAATACTCTTTTGCGTTACGTGTTATCAGTGACATTCTTTGGGGCAGTTGTTTTGAAAGTTATGGACCAAAAGACACTCGTTAAGCGCAGATGAAGTTATAAGGTGCCTATTATAACTGCGTATATATAAACAGTCAGAGAGTTTGCCAGACACGAGTTCGCAAATGTTTGATTGAAAATCTTGCCAGACACTCTCTCTTTGACCGGAATAAGACTCAGCCCCAAACAAGCAAGACGAGTGAATAACAGCTAGCTTAACACTAGCAGAACGATGGACGATTACAAAAATTCGCCGACAATCAAATTCTGTGCTGACTTATTCCCTGCTCACAGATATCCTTCCGGTATAGAGTTTAAAATAAGACTAGAATGCGCGATCGTGAATTAATCAAACGTCCTTTTAATTTCTAAGGCTTACTTTCCGGCAAATAAAATGAACTGAATTTAAAAAGTGAAAGAGAAATTATGGTTTAGAATAAACTATTCTTGAAACTGAGAATGTTTTGATCAAAGCTGTGTAAATCGAACTGAAACTGTGCATGGAACCTTTCCTGTATTTATATGTGTGAAAATCTTCATCATGAATCGGTATATTTCAAGGAGCTACACAACGAGCAAGAATATAAAATATACTATTGATCATGACCGACAATATACAGAACGGGGGCAGCTGTAGTGTCAACTATTACTAGTTTATACATTGCACCGGATGTCCAAAGGAAAGACAAAGAAAAGTAAATCTATCCATGAGGATCGACTCAGCTGTGCGCAGCATTTCGGGTTTTCATTGATATACAGCAATACCCAATTTCGCGCAAAAAATAGTCAATTTAGAATTAATTTAGAATTTCAAGAATCTTAATTTTATATGTTACTAAAGAAAAAATAAATGGCTTTAAATGAACATATCCGAGTTCACATCAGGTGGACGTCGCCTAATAGGCGACAAATTCAGACAAGTGGGGGGAGGTACAGGAGGGTAAATCTCCCTTGGAGCTCCTCCCTACTTTTTCAGCCAATTTCTCCTTCATCCCTCAACTTGGTTTAAAAATTGGCGACGGGTAAGGACGACATACCACGCAAAGAGGGCGTAACCACCGTATGTCACGCGTACGAAGATTTTAATGGAGAGAAAGCCCCCATACCTACCAAGTATCTAAGAGAAATACTCTATTTTATATTAACAGAAAACTCGTTTCAATATTGCGGTAGCAACTACCTAGAGACCCATGGAACAGTCATGGGAACAAAGATTAGACGTTGCTTTTGCTAGTATCTTCATGAGTTGTGCTGAATCGACTGAACCGCTGTTTTTGAAAATATATATTGACGATAAGTCAAGTCTAGATAAAATATAGAGCTTTGTGAAAGAGGCAAACAACTTTCACTCTACTATAAAATTCACGGCTGAGATGTCAGAAAAAGAGATCACTTTCTTGGACACAAAAGTGTACAAAGGGGTTAGATTCAACAAGGAATCTATCCTAGACGTGCGAACACATTACCAACTAACAGAAACTTTTCAGTACAAGAACTCTTCTACTCGCGTCACCTACCAGGTGTGAAGAAAGGCCCCATTAAAGGAGAAGCGATAAAGCTTCTAAGGATTTTAAAATTCTTCTCAAACCAATGTTGAGGAAAATATCGGAAATTTCGAAAATCGCCTGATAGAAAGAGGCTACCCTGCCGCTATAATTGTGAGAAAGTACTTCCCTGAGGTTCGTCGACAGGAAAACAGCCCCTCAACAGAGAAACAAATTCGCACGTAAAAAACTACTACCTTTTGTTACACAATACCACCCAGCTTTAACAAACCTAAAGAAGATACCTATAGGGAAATGGCACCTTATACAAAACCAACAAAGGCTAAGAGAATCACATCGCGAGGAAAGATCGCTAAAGGACCTATTAGTTAGAGCGAAGCTTTGAACGTCAGATAACTTCCAATACGATCAAGTGTAGGGGCGTGTGTTGCTCATCGCCAATTTTTAAACCTGGTAACCTCAGATATATAAAAGTTTGATTCCATGCTTTCTCGGTTAAGTCCGACCAAGGGAGTCCCAGGAGACTCAAGAGGATTGCAGTGCATGTCAAATTCCCCGTTCCCCCATCCCTTGTCATCTCGCATAAAATTACCTTCTAATTGATATCTTCCTACTCCCAACATTTCATTTTCTCCCTCCTCCCTACATTTTCGCCCCGATTTCTCCCTCCTCCCTATTCTGTTCCCCTCCCCTCTTAGGAGGAAACCGTCGTTAGGTGCCCCTGACTAGAAAACAGGGTACCCAACTCAAGATGATAGATCTTAATTACCGTAATCCAAAAACCAAACAAACAAACAAACAAAAAATAGAAAATGAAAAAAATAACAAGAACCGATCATTAGTCTCGCGTCTCCTTTCGCGTGCCGCTCGCGGTTAAGTTTCGAGTGTGGCTAGAACTTCGTGGCTTCGTCAGAGCCAAGATCCTGACGGCCAAAAAGCGACGAACGAGTAAATCAGTAAAATAATAAAACAAAAATATATATATTTCAAAATGATTTTCCCGATATTTCGGTTTGGAAGACAAACCTTCTTCAGGGTCTAAAGGATGAACAAAAATGAAACTAAAACTCCTGGTCACTAGCGATGTAGTCCGCTACACAGCCGTTTTTAGTGTCGTCACGCAACGCTTCTATCCACAAATTTAGTGGGGAGGAGGGTTGCGTGACGACACTAAAAACGGCTGTGTAGCCGGACTACTAGCGATGGAGCCGGAGTCGGAGTCGGATCAGCCTCCCACGCTAGGCCTTTCCCGATTGTGCTCGGCCACTCTTGAGCAACTTTTGGCGTTTGGAGCAACCTTTTGCGGTTCTAGCAACCTCGAGCAAATTTTGCCTTTCTTATCATGAGCAACTTCAATTGAGCAAATGTAGTTTTAGAGCACATATCAAGCAAGAAAAAGTCAACGATTTCATTGAAAACTTCTGACGAACGCGAATTTCTTGAATGTTTACCATTGTTTTTTTACTTTTTAATATTTTTTAAATTTTATTTTAATTTTTTTAAAATTAAAATTAGCTTAAGTTTCCAGCTATTTTTCTTGACCGATGTTAGTAAATATTGTGAACAACGAAAAATGAAGCTTTTAATCAACGTTTATATAAAAATATCAAGAAATTTAGTTGGCAACTTTTGAAATTCAGGTAGCACCTTTTTGGCATTCCAGTGAGCAACTTTAGTATTTTACGAGCACAATCGGGAAAGGCCTACTTCTTAGGGGTTCGTCACGCGTTCCTGCCCCACTTAATGGGAGGCTAGATTCGGAGTCGTAAGAGGAGCTTATGAGCTAGTGAAAATTAATAATCGGAGCCGTAAGCAGAGTCATAAGCGCGACGGAATCAGAGTTGGAAAAGAATCAAACATTTCCATTGTCTTTCGACTACAATTAGGACTCCGTCGTTCACGATCGAGTAAAATCCAGATTGTCGGAGTCGGAAGCATAAGCGGAAGGATAGACCAATCAAAATGCACAGTATGCAACGTAATCTCCTGAGGTACAGTCAACGGCTATGCAATCCCAACCTCGTTTCCAGGGTTCTCTCCTACCCGCCCTCTCGCTCCGTAGGGAGGGTAGGAGAGACCCCTGGGAACGAGGTTGATGTAATCCAAGCTGAGGATTCCGGTTTCTTAGCACTTTACCCATAAAGTTAAAAAAAAGAACCAGTAAGAGTGCTCTTTTTCTCTTTCAGGAGTTACCGTAGTTCCTCGAATAATAGCCAGGGGCGATTATTTCTTTTTTGGCACAAAAATGGGGCGATATTATTCGAGGGAGGCGATTATATCAAATATTGCTCACTAGAAGTCGTGCCCTAAATATTTTGTGATTTATTTTCCCATTAAATCAAAAAATAATCATGTCAAAAAAACTGAACATGGGTTTTCAAGTGTTCCAAATTTAGTTCCTAGATTAATTTTTAGAGCTTGAATCTTCACGATCAGTTTTGCTGAATCTCGTTGCACTACAACTTGACAGGGACGGGAAAAAAGGAAGAGAAGATGGCGAGAGGGGCGGGGAGGGGCGATTATTTGAGGGAGGCGATCAATCGAGGGACAGCCATTATTCGAGGAAATATGGTAATTTAAAATAATGTCATATTCTGCGCGATGTGGGTAACCAAAGGCAAACTTTTGGGCAACCAGTGGTCGAAGCCCTTTCACAGAGTCAAAGGAGTCAGTCTGTATGATTGCTCGTAACGTGACAAATCTACAAACTTTGTTGCCAATGAAATGTCCTGCGGAGAGAACAATACTGACACACTGCCGTCATGTGAACCTGGCATGTGAATAGCTGCAAGGAAAAAAAATAACTGTAATTTTTTTCTGATTTTTATTATTGGTGCTATTTGGATTGAAATCGCCGTTTTAAATGTTTTGAAATACATGATAAAAACTTCATTAGTACAACAACTGAGCAAGGTTTGCAATTGAATAGCAGTCATCTAGTAATCACTGGTAAACATTAACTTCCGTTGTCTGGGTTCATTGACGTACAACAAATTAATTATCAACGGCATTCCAGAGTCGCTAAAATCAACCCAAAGTGTTTCTGAAGTGGCTTAGATCTTTACGTTGGCCTTCAACATTTATGCTACAAGTCACGTTTGCTTCCAAACGCATCTACCGTGTTCATTTACCACATCGTAACATTCAGCTGAGATTTCAAAGACGAGGACAGCAAAAACCGCCATCTGGACCTCTATCTTAGCTTTTTATCAACAAACTGAAAATTTCACGCACCAACCGGGTTTTGAGGCCAAGAAGATGAAGATTATTCCTCTGTCTCTAATGGTGTCATTTTTAGCCTGGATTATTGAAGGTGAGGATGAAATTATTAAATCATGATGATTTAATTTTTGTCACTGAAAATTAAAATTCGTTAATACTTCGGTAGCAAATGATTTGACATAACTGAATGGACATCGGTATACAACGAGCTCAAACCTATAATCATCCTCAAAAAATCTATGTAGTACTAGTCATATACATAACAAACATTTAATCATCTGTGTGAATTTTTTTCCTGTTGTAGATAAGGAGACAATTTTCAGTAGAATGAAAGTTCCGTGCAGTCACAAAATTTTGCCTTCTTTAATTTTTCACTGTGTGTTCTGTGGGAACAATGTTGTTTGAGTGGATAATATACAAAGCCCTGAAAGACCGACAGATAAGCAGATTACATCGTTTTCAAGTTTTATTCCATTCAGGGATCACGCCGGTGAGCCGAATCTCCTCTCGAAACTGATATTATATTACCCACCAAGGGAAATGTTATTTCAGTAATTATCTAGCCAAGTACTTTTTTTTTCACCCAGACGAGACCATGCATGAGGGTCCGGAAGTGCGAAATACCGTATTTGTTCCGATCAACAAATTGTGTGGGTAGCCTGTGCTCACAGCAACAGCGTCAGTGTTTCATTTCTCGTGGCCAATATTGTAATCAGAAGGGGAGAGAGGACAGCAGGTCCAGTTCCCTTTTTTTCTCCCCTTACCCCTAAGTTACGAAGGATTCTATACAGTTGGAGATAGTTCGCTAGGCTTGCGAATGAACGCGGTGCAGAAAGTGTGTCTCGTCTTGAGCTTTCACTACTTAAAACTACACGTGCTCATTTTCAAACGGCGAAAAGCGACTGTTAGACAGGATACGACTCTGATACTTGGGGCAGGCCGAAGGGTAAGCAAATGAAGAAAGGGTCTAGTTGGTAATCCGTTGTGCGATATAGCCTTGTAAACCGGCGAAAACTTGTGTCGATTCAGGGTTTAATCTTATGATTGTAGGTTTCGGTTCTGGGGGGGAGGGTTCGTTGATTCATTGGATGTTCACTCTATTTCACACTATTCAAGTAAAAGTTCACAGATTTAACTTACAGACTGCCTTGAATAATATGAATAGTCAATTTATTAAGATAAAACAAATTTAATTGGTATATTGAATATGTGTGGTGGCCAAAGGAGAATTTGCTTTCGAGTTAGCCACCACCTACTTTAGAACTGAAACAAAAACACACTGAGATTTGTTGTGTGTAAAAAAATGCTGCTCTTTGTGTGAAAGGATGAAAGGGTCTTTCGCTGACTAACACATTAAAACTATTATTTATAAGAAGACTAAAATTAGGCCCGATTCAAAAGCCGAACTTTTCATGAGCCGAACCTAATACATTGAATTAAGTACATGAAAAGATGGGCGTCTGAATCAATTAGGAACGCATCAGTGTTTCAATTTGGAACGGTTCAGCCGGTCTTTTATCCTAGCCTGGCCGAGAATTTCGCCTTTGGAGCGACTTTGGAACAGCTTTGGTTCAGACGTCGAACTTTTCATGTACCGAACCTAATACATAAATTATTACAACGTATTCGGTAAGCAATTTGACCGAAATTAGCATTTTTCGAATTTGAACTTATAGGCGTCTGAATCAATTCGGCCGGTCTAAATAATTTGGGTCGGCCTTAATTCGAATTAGGTTCGGCTCATGAAAATATCGGCGTCTGAACCGGGCCTTATACAGTCTGTCAATGTCAGTCAGGTCAGACAGTAAAATGATTTTATCATGACTGTATTCGCTTACTTCTAGATCTCTCTATCCCCCAAAATGAAAATTCCCTACGAAAGGCAAAGCTTATAGCTCCTGCATCCCGTAAGTACCGGTCGGTACCAACTGACGGTTCGTGCATGCAAAGGAAACTACAACAGCTGTATGGACTGCTGGTCCCGGGTGCTGGTCACTCTTTCCGGAACAAATGGAAATAAGCTTGAAAAAGTCTACCCTGACAGTACAGCCACCCCATCTTCTAAACAAAATCAATTTGTTTGAGGTGAGGGGGAGGCTATGTTTACTCTGTACCGGATAGCAGCTTTTGCACCGACACGAAAACCAAACAGGATAGGGCCTCTCTTCACACATGAAAACGGTGATTTCGGCGCCATTTCTGTAACGGAGCGAAGCTGCCACGCCGCTCTGATCTCTAAAGTGGAGAGTCACATATCATATCGGATAGGTGTTTATACACTAGATACGACGGAAAAGCTAGCCGGCATTATAAATATGAACATAGCCTTAATCTTTGCCAGATTTTTTTGCCATGCATGTTGTACGGGGGGGGGGGTACTCCCTTATAAGGGCTTACTGGGGACGTGCGGCCAGCCAGGGTATGTTTTTCGGAATTTTTGTCTTAAACAGGGTATCGATTTCATCATTTTTTGTCTTAAACAGCGTATCTTTTTAAATAGTTTCGTGATTGCCAATGGAGTAAATACGAAAGAGTTTCGATATTTATTATTGTCTTACACAGGTTATGGTTTCGGGTTAAATGTCTTAAACAGGGTAAGGGTATGAGGGGCCGGGCCACACCTCCCTACCCAAGGATATATCTAGTACCCCCCTTCCCCGGGGGGCATGTGGCCACTTTTAGCTTTCTTAACTTTCTTTTTGCTGTTACTGTTTTTGTTGTTCTTCTACTAGACTGTTAAGCTCCACTTCCCAAGGTTACGTGTTCGCGACGTAGTTCAGTTTTTCTCTTTGCCCATTTTCCTTGCAGCTCAGAAAGTTCTAAAAATAAACAAGAACCTCATCGAAAAGAAACGAGGAGAATGCGTCGATTTTCGGGCTGAACATTACTTCGCGCTCAACTCATCGTCTACATTTGTTTGGAAAAAACAGCATACCTCGACAATGGTTGAAAATGATCGCATTAGTATCTCAGGAAATCGGAGAACGCTTCGAATAACACATCTAACAGAGGCGGATACGGCGTTATACTCATCCGAGGTCTTGACAACAGGGAGCCTGGAAGTAACCCAATACTGGCTGGTTGTTCGAGGTCGGTGGTGGTCTGCTCTTTACATTTTGTATTTCGTCACGCAACCCTTCTTCCCTTCAAAGAGAAACCGTGGGTGGCCACTCCTTTAGGGTGGGGGGGTGGAAAATTTGGAAATAAATTTTTTGCAGAGGCTGTAAACACTGAAATAAATTGCATGCAAGAAAAAAAAAGTGTTTGCAGGAAGACCTAGATAACAAAAACTGTTTGCAGTAGGACCCGCTTATAAAAAGGTAGGTATATGTGAAAATTTTCCAGCCCCCGTCAGAAAATAATGGTCCGTCCCTTATTTGGCCTATACGGGTATCAACCTCGTCCCCAGTGCTTTTCCCTTAAGGGAAAAGCCCTGGGGACGAGGTTGTACGGGTATGTGCCGCTGAACAGGGTATACAATTTTACTTTTCAGTGTCTTGAAAAGAGTGTGTTCTGGAGCGGAAGCCTTTAAGAGAGTGTGACCGGCTGCAGATAAACGGCCTACATTTGTGGCACCGCTTCTGCGGCACACCTTTACCCAAACTTCCTTTGAACGTCGCCCCACCCTCCGCTTGGTAGAACATCTACTGCGATTTCTCATTTTTTGGAAAAACCAGACCCTCTCGCAGGAAATCTATAAAAATTTCTAAAATATATATATAAAAAGAAATACCTATGGTAGACTCCCACGCAGACGTTTCGTCACGTGTTCCTTCCCCGCGAACGTCTTCTTTGGAAGTGCTCTAGCGTCTGTGATTGGTCTAGTTTTTTGAACCGCTGTTTCAGCAGACGTTCGTGGGGGATGGAGGATTGTGTAACGAGCGAAAAGAACGTCTGCGTGTGAGGCAATACCAGTAGGGGTGTTGCTTTTCCCCCGTTTAGAAATCATAGAAATTATCGCTATATCAATTTTTAGTAAAATCCAACTAGTGATCTATTTTCAATGCTGCGTTCTGATTGGTTGAGCTACTACTGGGCTATATGTTATAGCCCACTAGTAGCGCAAAGCGCCGGCTTTGAAAACCAAAACAATGGCGGCTGAATCGCGTTTTGTCTCGATATTTGTTTTAGTTGTTTTGTCTCGATATTTTTGACCAACTAGTTGGATTTTACTAAGACAATTATTCCTCTCGCTCTCATGGCCTCTGAGTCAATAGCCCATGAGGCTGAAGGCTGAGTCAGAGCCCATTCGGGCTAGAGGAATAATGGTTAAATAGTTTGCCATATAGCAGCAGTGACAGTCTCCTCAATGATATTTTCCTTCTCCCAGGCTTTGCTATCAAAAGCAGCTTAAGTTTCAACTTTAATTCTCTGTAACAGTGCTTTTCTTCACTTTCTAGGCTGTGAAGTTAACGAGAAAGAGACTGATTTAAAAGGTTGTGAGAAAGCCTGCCAAGGTTAGTAAGAGAGCAATAGTTTCCCCAATCTTTTCTTTTCCTTTGTAATCTCTGTGACCGTATATTGCAGTATTGGCAGTATGAATTGCGAGCACATAATCAACACCCCTACACTACAATCACGGCAGAAGCAAGGTAACATTGCGTTTACAGATCAACTGAAAGATAGGTTTATCCTGTTTCAGGCTATCAGAGAGCACGCACGGCCCAGCCTAAAAAACAGGCGCTACTTAGCCGAGCGCGAAGAGCGGGAGACAAGCGTGTGGGTACCTACGGGCGAAGGTTTCCGTACCCTCGTCTTACGCTCCGCGCTCGGTTGAATGACGTCTGTAATTCAGGCTAGGATGGCGCGAAGTGAAGAAGGGAGAAGAAAAAAGAAGGAATCGCCGCGCCCCACTATCTGAACACTCGGATTCGGGTTGTCTCCTTAGGCAATAAACTTTGCTCCACATAGTCTTCCTACCTCTTTTCATCCAGCTTTTTAGCTGGATAAATGCGGGACACTGCTTCATGGTGCTCGACGAAAGGGCCTCTACCCAGAGAATTTATCTATTCGACATACCTTTGTAGCATTAGGATTAGCACCTGACTAATCATATTTCTTTCATATTTTTCAAAGCGGTGTGTGTGAAAGACTGGCATCATTTCAATGGGAAATGCTTTCGCTACTTCTCCAGTCCAAAGACCTGGTTGAACTCTTATTACTACTGTCAGGCAGCCTTTAGAGCTAAACTCGCTACAATTGAAAGTAAAGAGGAGAATCGGTAAGAAAACAGCCTATAGCCTTCAAATCTGCCCACAGGGTCTCTAGTCTAACTGTTCCTTGGACGAAAGATGAACGGTCCCGCGCCGGGAACGACGTCGTGCGTCGGCCTTGTGTGTAAAAAACCGTATTGCCCGAACGAGGTTTTTTCGGAGGTTTTTTTGCGAAACTTTGCTTAAATGAATACCCCTGAAGGCAGTACAGTTTTTTTTCACTCGTTTGACGTAATTACACATAACGACCATTTGACATCAACAGGGTGGGGACTAGGGCAAAAAGACAAATGGGGCTTAAGCACTTAAAACGCCAGTAAGTAAGTAAGTAAGTCAGTCAGTCAGTCAGTCAGTAAGTAAGTAAGTTTGTCAGTCAGTAAGTCAGTCAGTCAGTCAGTAAGTAAGTAAGTAAGTCAGTCAGTCAGTCAGTCAGTCAGTCAATAAGTAAGTAAGTCAGTCAGTAAGTAAGTAAGTCAGTCAATCAGTCAGTAAGTAAGTAAGTAAGTAAGTAAGTCAGTCAGTCAGTCAGTCAGTTAGTCAGTAAGTAAGTAAGCAAGTATGTAAGTAAGTCATTCAGTCAGTCAATCAGTCATTCAGTCAGTCAGTCAGTCAGTAAGTAAGTAAGTAAGAACTTTATTGTAGTGTCGAGGTCGCTAGCATACAATGTACACTAATTGGGGACACCTAGCTACAATTACTTGTCTAATAGTCAATGAAATAATCTAATAATCAATAAAATGTGAAATGTATGTCCACACGTAAAATCAGTTATTAGTTGTTACATAAAAAACATTCTTCACAAGTGCTGTCCAGCAGGCTTGTTGAATTAACCAGTTTAATACATAGGGTTTGAAAATGCTCATTGATTCAGACGATCGAATAGATCTATCGAGTTTGGACCAAATGACAGGGCGTAGGTAGTTAGAACGTCTTCAGTATAGGTATCCCAATTTGTTTTGTTATTTGTTTTTCAATTTGCAGCTTTGTTGGCAACCTTCTAAAATCAGGCCATGGAGCTTGGATAGGTTTAAACGACAGAAGCAATGAACACAAATTTCTTTGGAACTACAACAGATATGAGAAACCGAGTCTTTTCTTCTGGGACAAGAGCGATCCAAAGAACCCTGAGCCAAATAACTTTAACGGTCATTGTAATGTTGAAACCTGCGTGGAGATGAAATACTCAAACAAGAAATGGAACGACGTGGTTTGCAAGGCTCATATAGCTTATGTGTGCCAGAAGAATTCTAAAACAGGTGCGATATATAAATTAAAGAAGAAGGAGAATTCAAACACCAGAAAGCTCAGAAAAATTTCCCGAGCTCCAAGTAAGAATCGAACTCACGACCCTCCGAGTTCTGCTGCAACTCTAATGGCGAGCAGGATCGGAAGAGATAAAGCCAAACTATTTGATCGCTATGGCCTTCTCTACACACCTGTAAAAAAAGAGACAGCCAAACAAACGTCATTGAGAAAGGGTGACACTTCAATTCATCTGGTTGCTTTATTTTTAAAAAAATCTAAACGTGTTTTTGCATCAGTTGAATTCCAAAAAATAATGGTCCAGTATTGTTATTTAAGGCTATCTTAAGGCATTGAGACAACCTCGTTCCCAGGTTCTCTCTCCTCTCTCTCTCTCTCGCTTCGTAGGGACGGGTAGGAGAGAACCCTGAGAACGAGGTTGGCATTGAAACTGTTTCCTGTTGTCTGTTGCTACGGATGGCAACGATGGACATCGCCTAGTTTCAAATCGAGAGGGGCTGGGTACGAGTCGATTTATTAATTTATTAACTTTATTATTATTATTTTTTATTATTAATACATATCACACACTGGAAGAAAAAATACACAAGAACAGCCAAAGCCGGGGGCTTAAATGGCCTAAGGTCAGCAAAAAAAGACGTGAAGAATTTACAGGAATAGAAGAAGGTTTTAACTAAAATAATTACAATACAATTATTAGATAAACAATACGAGACCCATATAGTCAGAAAGAGCACACTGAAATTAGCAGGATTCTGAAGTTTTGTGTTTATCGGGCCTATATTGAACGAGATACGATACATCCATTCAAAAACCCCAAAATTTACCATTATGGAAATATATAGATGTCCGGACGACCATACATCTCTTAGAAATTTTCAAGTTTATGTAAATAGCTGTATCTTGTTCAATATTGGCCCGATCGACACCAAACTTCAGATTTTTATCATCTCAATGTGCTCTTTCTGACTATGCTGGTCTCGTGTCGTTTATCCCATAAAAAAAACCGCATAAAAAAAACCGACTCGTACCCAGCCCCTCTCTATTTGAAACTATGCAATTGATTGAAACTTGAAAAAGTTGGGCTAACTTTTTCAAGTTTTAATGCTATGCCTGCTAAAACCACCCAAAAGTTATTATCCAATAAAGAGGTCTGTGTAACCCGAACTATCGCTGATAACTTTAGTTTTATCTCGTTCCCAGATCTCTCCGGATGGAGGTGCCAGAATGGAAAGTGCTACTTGTATGTCCGCGATACAGTCACATGGGACTGGGCACAACAACGCTGCCGAAGCAGGAATGCTACTTTAGTAACGATATCGAGTTCTTCAGAAAACAGTTTTGTTGCAAGTTTAATAAAAACCAACATCTGGATTGGACTCAACGATAGAGTAGAGGCTGGTACGTGGGATTATTTGGGCTTCATAAACCACCCTGTTATATTTTCAAGATACCTGCTTGCGCATATTCGTACGCAAATGACACAAAAAAGTTGTTTGGTGTATTGGAGAGCATCTTATTCTCGGCTTGCACTGTCACGCAATGAAAAATAAAAATGCAAACCATTCAATACAGAAGGACTAGAATCTGGGAAATGAAAAAAGATGAATATACAAAAATCCTTGCCAAGAATCAGGTCTGTGAAATATTTCAAATGCGAGATATTAGGAAAAACGGCTTACCTAAATTTATAAAGCTTTGTATGGAAACGCCATGTTGGTGTCCCTTTCAGGAACACCAATATGGCCGCCGGATACCAACAGAAACATCTGTTTTCGAGTTTTCCTACTAATGCGTGAATTCTTCGCTTGAGGAACTCATAAAGATTACAGTAATATTTATTCTGAGACAAGGAATGTTTAGATTGCGAAATCTCTCAAAATCGGTAATGTTTTTAACCCACATAAGAACTTTCCCGGCCGCCAGCTAAATGCCGCGTCACGCAAAAGCCTGGAAATTCAAGCGTCCTCTCTCGCAAAACGAAGAA
>BOPM01000026.1:1030229-1063077 GCA_022179025.1 Porites australiensis
TCATCATCATCATCATCATCATCATCATCATCACCATCACTATCATCATCATCATCAACATCATCATCATCATCCTTAACATCATCTGACTTCTTTATATTTGAAGTATATAATGTTTCTATCCATGCTATTATAGGTTTGAGAAACAAACTAAGTTTTAATTGAATGTATTTTCACAGGATTATACGTCTGGAATGATATTGGCCAAGGTCAGTTCAGCAAAAGACCCTCTTACCTTAACTGGGATATCGGAGAGCCAAACGATCGACATTACGACCCGTTCAAAACACCTCAGAGATGTAAAGGAGAGGATTGTGTTCAGATCAAGAGTTGGAAAGACGTTGTTAGTTGGTTTGACTTGAACTGCAACATTGAGTTGCCCTTCATTTGCGAAAAGAGTCGAGGTAACCGAACGTTATTTATGTTAAGTTTTAAAATGCTTAAAGAAGTGCGCGAAATCATGGTTAGAACCAGCTCGTTACATTAACAGAAATAAAGCGAGCGTTACGTTACGTTAGTTACGGTTTCTGTGCCACACTTCGGCGTAGTTTGAACAGGTTTTAGGACCGCAGCGGAAGTGAATGAGTAAGAGCTAGGACTGGAACCCACTAAGACGAAAGTATTCCGGCAGAGGAGTGGTCATAGTGTACCAAGCCCTCTCGACCAACAGCTCCGGTCGATGCTCAATGTGTGTAGACAATTTGCTCCTCTTCTGGTCTGTTTCTGTTCATACCAGGCCAGAGTATTTTTCATGTCAGCATGAAAAAAGATATCCGGTTATATAGTGTCTGTAGTGTACACTCAGCCTAGGTTAGTTGCCACAGCAGTCTAAGATAAATCGAACCATGAAAAAAATCTTGCTCTAACCCATTTTCATTTCTCTGGTTATTTTCAGACCCATATTTAAGCTTTGCTGCGTGGATAGCTATCTCCATGGGAGCTGGACTTATATTAAGCATATTTGGAGGACGAGCTTACATGGAGTATAAAACGAGGAAAGGACGGAAAGAACTCAAGCAGCTAATAGTAGAATCCGGGGATTAACGGTGAATGAAATTCTGACTGGAGTATGCCGAACTTTCTGGCCCTGCAAACAAGGTCTTTGAAGAAGATCTGAACCCACAAAAGTCTTTGATGCCTAGGTTCAAATTCCGAACAACAAAGAAAGATCTCTTAGAGTATAAGGACAATGAAATAATGGCAGCTCTATCACACCAAAAAACTTTCCGATGTAAGTCACAAGGAGAAAGTTTTGCTCTTTAAAACACTAAGGCGACTGACTGGGTGTAAGTGCGCGTGCGCTAACTTACTCTGAAAATCAAGGCTAGAGATTATGCAGGACGCTTCGCAACCCCTGCCAGTACAAAAGGGGCACAGAATCTTCATTTATCATGTGGTTTAGTATAGTGTCTTCTGCTACACAGCCGTTTTTAGCGTCGTCACGCAACGCTCCTGCCCACAAACGGCTGCTGAGAACCGAACCACATTTTACATTTAGCCAATTAGAATTCATTTAGGTTCTATTTTCTGGAAGGTGTTCGCACCACGGTCACTCATCCAATCACAGCCTTGCTTGTGCGGAGGAGCGTTGCGTGATTACTCTAAAAACGGCTGTGTACCAGACTACGTAGGTTTAGTGGGCACTCGTCTCTTTTTGTGTCACATAGTTCAAGGCTCGTTATTCGAGAAAGAGCACATTTCACATTGATGAGGGCGTGGTGAGAATAAGAGCTAGAGACGAAAGAGAATGGCTTCTCTCCCCAAACCTCGACTGTTCCTTCTTTTGGCCGTACGTGGTACATAAGCAACGGCGACCGCGGCGGCGACGGCGACGGCGACGGCAACGAGAACGGCGAAAAGGGAATAGGTTTAGATTAGCAGAACAACAACTTTGCACGTGCGTCACGCTTTTTTGTGCATTTCTTTGCCGTCGCTGGACGACTACGACGTGAAAGTGCCGATTTTCACGTTTTCTGGAGGAGGTAAACACAAAACGACGATTTTATAAATCTTTTGAGAAAATAGTAGAACTCAACTCCAGAAAAATTCACCAAATTGAAAATTTGGTTAAACGACATGGGATAAGAGATGTGAATTTTAAAACAGCGAGGATTCACTTAAGCGACGTTTTCTCCCACGTCGTCGTTGTCGTCGCTTCCCACGTCTGATGCCATAAGCAAACACTTGACAAAAGAAACTATAGTAGATCCAATTATTTATCATCTGAACACTTTATTGACAGAGCTGAGTGTCTATTTATGTGGTGATTTTCGTTTAGAGAGAAGTACAGGGTAGTGCTCCCTTTATTGTAACCTCATTCCCAGTGCCTTTTCCCTAAAGTGGGAACGCTTCCACTTAGAAGGGAAAAGCCCTGAGAACGAGACTATTTTTGGAGGCTACTTTTTCCTTACGCATGCGTTGTTAAATACATTAACTTGTATATCATATATGGGATACAAGATATTTTATACCGAAAGAGTTTGAAAATAAAGAATCTTACATTACCCATTGCTGTTGTTTGAAAAGCTTTTGAAAATTGTAATACCCGAGAGGTATCTCCTACTAATCCTTATTTGACTCTCTTCTCCTTGGAGGACTGCAAATGAAACGCAAAGAATCCCATGTACCATTCTTACGAAGCCTCCTGATCGTCAACATGATCAAAGATAGCCTGCAAACAGCAGAAGCATTTCCGGTCGTCGCTTCTCTCCCTCAGAGAGAGACAAGCGACGACCGGAAATGCGTCTGCTGTTCGCAGGCTAGATCAAAGAACAAAGGTGATAGCTTGTTGGTGTTCGGGAACGGACTACGAATATCGCTGCCCGCACGGAGACGCGATGAGCGCCGGGGGGGAGAGGAGGTAGAAAAGACCTTAACGGTCTCACTCTCGGGGATCTACTGGGCTTAGTTTCAGCTGTATGGACCTCGTTGACTCTAAGCGCGATTTTCTCTTAGCCTTAAACGAATCCGCGCAGTCACGGATCGCAGCCTTTATCCCGCACCCCCCCTCCCCCCATCCTACCTCAAACAAAATCGGGGGAATTGAGGGGAGAAAGAAGGCCTAGTAGCCTGCATAACAGGTGTTATTGTTTTTTTGTTTTTTTTTTTCTGCAGGAGGGGGGCGTTGGGGGATACCCAAACACCGCCATACCTTGGCAACTCGTCAAAAACCGAAATACAGCTGTCGGGCGCAAAAATTTCTCTGAAAGCACATGTTGCAGGAATGAAGACTTTCGAGAAACGCGCCAATGCGATGTGCTGTAAGTTTGTGCTCAAGAACATCAAAACACATTTGAACCCTCCGTTCTCTTTTGGGATGAACAATCGGACATCTTCGGCAAAGCTTCGGTGTCAAGTCTTCGCTGATCTCGAACTGGCATATCACGTGACTTTGTTTGAGTAACCGCGGTACAACAAATGCTTCCTCTCCAAGATGTCGCTGTTCAAAGCGAGAGATTGGTGGGCAACTTACGCTGGTAGCGACGAGGAATTTGATTTGGGTTGCTTGTGTGTGGCAAATATTGATAATAATGCTTCAGAATTTGGTAAGTTTGCGAAGGATCTATTCACTAAAAGCATCTCCAAGTGTCCGGTGATTTTATGGGTTTCCATCGCAAGAACTGGAAGTCGCGAACTACAAAAAAATCGAACGGAGCTTTTCTTTTTCATCGTTTAAGACTCAGAGGAACTTCATGTGTTAGCGATTGCCATGCTTAATTATATAAATTTTTCGTTTAACATTTTCGAAACACGAAACATTTTCGGTTAGTTTTCCAGGACTTAGTACCATTATTGCGAATAACGTGACTTCAGGATTGACATTATTATCTAAAATTTCAAGTCGAGTTCTAGTCTTGTTGCTAACGAGCTCTCTTTGTTATTGTTTATGATATCTATGGCCAAAACTGTTAATATGTTTTGAAGTGTTATAGAAAAAAATTATTCGTCTTGTTAAGCTTTTTCTCGGATTTGCTAGGGAAAAATCTTGACTTATTTCTTGACTTGCAGTTGCGAACTGAAAAATTTTTAGCAATATAAAAATGATATTCAAGTTATACAACTGGATTCTTATTTTTTTTGTTGCAGATAAAATTATAGTAGGAAGCTATCATGGAATACTTCGAATTTATTGCCCAAAGCCCCCAAATTTTAAACCTGATGACCTTATGCTAGAGGTCCAACTTCAGCAACCCATATTGCAAGTGGAAGCTGGGAGATTTGTTTCGTAAGTAGTTAATTGTTTTTTGTGACTGTAAAGCCTGGTTTCCATATGATCATCCAGATTACCTTAGTCGTTTAAAAAAATGTTCGGGCGATTGGGACGATGATATGGAAACATTTCTCAGATGATCGCGAAAGACCCAGATGACTGAGACTACCTCGATCGTTTGGATAGAATTGAGTTCTACCTGGAAAATTGGGATGATCATGTAAATTTGAGGTGATCATAATAGAAACATTCTCAGATGACTGAGGTGATAAGAATATTGTAAAATGCTATCCCAGAAATCTTCACTTTTATCCCAGTAATCAGGGAGAAATATTAGGCCTGGACACCACTGAAGCCAAACATTGTTTATAAACAATCACATGAACTTCGTCATGTTTTTGCCCGGCTACTCTGACAGGCTATTCCCTTGTTGCTTGAGTAAAAGATGGACCTACTTCTGCAATAAAGCTAACTACATGTACTAATCATTCTGGCATTCTGTCTGCTTTCAGAGGAATTGATCAACTTCATTTAGCTGTTCTTCATCCAAAGAAGCTTGCTGTTTACAGTGTTTCAGGTAAGTTGGAAAAAGTCAGACGAGTAAGGAGTGAAGTTCAAGATCTTCCTTCTTTAATAGCTAGTTAATATTGTATTACAATTGAATTTGTTATCGTGACGCTTTATGCTTACTGCACTTTTCAAAAACAGGCGAATTCTGAAGTTTAAAACCAAACTGACATTTGCATTTTTCCCTGCCGTCAATCATTTTAGCGGACCTCTTAGGAAACAGAACTTTACTTTAACGGGTTCAAAAGGTCATGGGTTTGTGATTTTCGATTGGTGGCTTTCGATCCGTTTTGTGTGTTTCTGTGTTTCGTGGTTCGTTTCTCGTGATTGTAATTGTGATTGACAGCAGTGAAAAATGCGATTGTGAAGACAGCTTTTGAACTTTAGAGTGTTTGATTAACCCTACAATACAAAATCCATCCCTATACAAGTTTCTTTTACAATGTACAGTATGTGCTAAATGTAACTGAATGTTCTGCCTCACTCTAGTGATATCAGGAGCTGTAGAACATGGAAATCATTACACTCTTAACCTGGCTTATGAACATATCTTGGAGAGAACAGCTTGTAACATGACATATGGTCCTTTTGGTGGAGTCAAAAGTGAGTTCTCTTGTTATGTACGTTGTACATGTCTATTTATAGTGTGTGAATTATATTGCAGATAGAAGACCTGTAGCAGCAGGGCTGTCATTAAGGGACAAGGGCTGTTATGAACTTGACCCCCACCTATGTTTGTAGGAAAATAGAAGAAAAATAGAACCAAGCAAATTCCCTAGCTGTTGGATTCCCTGCCTACTTCTTGTATCATCAACCGGCAAACTTGAAATTTTAATGACAGCCCTGAGCAGCAAAAATAGAGGATAATGATAATTATTTTATTACAAATCCTTGTAGAGATACAAAATTGGCTCTTGGTGTTGACGTTGAAAAATATTTTAGAATGAGCACAGTTAATGAGTGAAATATTTTTCAATGCAAGACAAGAAGAGAAATTTCATACCTCATCTCCAAGCAGCTATGCAATGTTCTATTATTTAAGGATATAAACACCAATAAAACGCCAAACAATTTCACTTACATGTATAGATAATTGTTGTAACACATACAACCTATATGTACACTTGTACAGTTCAAGGTGAAAGGTCTGGACTATATTGTATTTAAAACGTTTAAGGTTTTCTAACAATTAACACCATAGGAAAACGTACGGAAGAGGGTGTGAAGAACAATAAAGATTTATTTTCATTGATCTCAGGCAGTGATTTTGTTACCTCTGCATCCTGTGTCCCTGATGCATAACAATTCTCAAGGTCGCAAAATAATATTATTGAAGGTTTGCATCCTTTGGAATGCAACAATCAATCACGATCAATTGATCTATCTAAAGATGTGTTTTGAAGAGTGCCGCGTTTCCACGATTTTAAATAAGAATTGAAAGCTACTCCAAAAGAAAAGAGTAATTTATCGTCCACTCGTTAAATAGGTTAAGAACAAGTTCTGTTGTGAACAAATAGATAGAAAAATTTCCATGCAATTAACCGATAAGATTTTTTTCAAAAGTGGCCATGGTTATTTACCTGGTAGATGTATGTTTGCCATACATGGAAAGCATGTGGCTAAACCAAGATGGCTGACAGTGGTTCAAAGTACAGCAAAGCTTTCGTCTAACTGATTCTAAGCTTCAAGGGCTTGTTAAAGTACGAAAATTAGAAAATCCCACCCAAAAATGTTTTACACTTATGCTGGGACAAAAAAGATAAGTTTCTGATGAGAGTGACAGTATTGCTGTTTTCTATTTTTTGCTAGAAAGACTGTAATTTGATTTCAGTACACTGACTGTAATGTGTTATGGAGATAGGTGCTTTCTATTGATAATGTCAGGTACAGATTAAATGCGATAGTCTGGTTTCATGAGGGTTGTGTCATCTTTTAATACAGGATTAAGGACTCATTGTTTTTTGAACTGGAACTCATTGATTCTAGACTGGGACTCATAATTTTTCATAAGATGAGTCCCAGGACTCACTATCAGCAAATTGTAAAAAAATCGCTGCTCAGGGCTTAGTAAAAGAGAGTTACAAAGTGGCCATCAAGTCCAATCTGCCTTTCTTTTTGTTTTAGACAAAGATTTTATGTGTGTCCAATCCATGGATGGTATGCTGTCATTTTTCGAACAAGAGAGCTTTGCATTTGGAAGATTTCTTCCCGGATTTCTTCTCCCTGGGCCATTGAGATACATCACCAAGACTGATTCATTCATAACTGTCAGTTCTTCTAGACTGGTGGAATCTTACAAGTATGTGGCCTTGTCTCAAAACTTTTATTCTCCCGCGTGTAATAGTCCAGTTTCGAGCTAAAAATACTGCTGAAAAGAAACATTAACGACACATTCATACAGGGTTAGCCTTGATGTAAAGTAAAATGTTCCGAAATTCTGGCAAGTAAGTGTTTGAAATTTGAATATACACAATAGACAGAGTAATAAAAAGGTCTTTTTCTCGGTGGAAATTGTGAATGTATTACTCAGAAGGAGGCTACGCCTGTAAAAAAAGAGGACTTCACTTCTTTAATTGAGCAGTCATAGTGAACTCGAAACTGGACTATTTAAGTCTGCTTGTACAGGGCTGTGCTTGTGTTGACTTAATTACAGCTGTACTTGTGTTTTTTGACAACAAGATGTACATGTACACTGCAAATATACTTGCAGCGAAGAGGTACCCGCCAGCAACTGGTTTTACTTGTTGGTAATGGTACGGTGATGGTTATGATGATGATGATGATGATGACAGTAGGGAGCTTTAGCATTGGCGACAGCGACGGCAGCGAAAACGTCACTTTGAAAAGGCATTCGCGATGTTTCAAACATTGTTGCGTATAGTCCAATCCGTAGAAAATGTCAACTGTAATGGAATTTCACTACAGTTAATTCTTAGGGACCGCACTTATGTTGAGAAAGAGAAAGAAAAAATCATCATCGCTTGTTTACGTCCTCCACAAAGTGTGAAATTAGGTAGTTTCACGTGGTAGTCGTGCAGTGACGGCAAAGAAATGTACAAAAAAGTGTGATGCACATGCAAAGTTAGTGTTTTGCTTAACAAACCTATTGCTCTTTTCTCGTTCTTGTTGCCGTCGCCGTTGTCATTGCTAAAGCTCCCTAGTAATGATGGTGACGATAATGATGATGATGATGAGGAGGAGGAGGAGGAGGATTTGGCAATACTAACAGTTTTGGTCTGAACATTATTCTATTTGATGTGCAAAATTTTTAAGTCTTACTGGTCAAACAGGTACACTTTATCACTAAGTTGCTGATTGATCGAGTACTGCGGTACATGTATAAAATGTACAATATACCTGTGTTACATTTAAACTGAAAGGATTGTAAATACTCTAAGTCATAGTGTCATGTTCTAATCAACTCAATGCACCTATGTTTGCAGATATCAGACTTTGGCTGTTGCCACTGATGCTAATACAAAAGAGGACATTGGAAACAAAAAAGTATCTGGAAAGAAGTTAACGGTACTTATTCATGACATGTACATTGTTTGGTCTTGTAGATTGTTGTTACAAACCCCAAATTTTCTTCTCTCAATCCCTAGAAACCTGTCAAAAATGATTTTAGTTTTAACTTTTGTTTTTAATGAAAAGTGTGGGTTTTTTATTACATGTACCACTGTACGTCTTCTGAATACAGTAACTTTGTCTTAAATTCATCACACAAGCGTCATACACGCTGTATGTACTTTTGGTACATGCACAAGGGCTGCAGCAAAACACAGACACATTGATGAACTGTGATACATTGTTTTTCTTCCTAAAATATGAATAAGCATATTTGAAGGAGATCTATATCATTTTAATTGTTACATTTTGTAGATTTACAAAACAATCATGGCATAAATTATGCTAGCCTACATTGGAAATTAAATTTTGGTGAAATTGCTGTCTTTGACATTCCTTACCCAGAGTCCACATTCTTGTAAGGCAATTTATGATGGAGACGCACAAAAAAAACCAAAAAAGCAAACCATCCCTACTTTGCATACATGTACTTTTTGTTTCATTCAAGTGGGGGACAAGATGGTGAACAAACACTCCACTTATCTATAGTATTTTGGAGTAATGATGTACTGTACATCAGGTTGAAATTCATTACACCTTTTTGTCATAGTGTCTAAAAATGTTTTGGTGATGGAATAAAGAGCTATTTTCCGTGGTATTTTTGTCAAAAGTGCAATGTAATGCTAGTAGTTTGGCAGTGGTTTCTCTGATGGCTACCAACTGCCGACAATCAGGCCCCAGTTGTTCATATGTCGGATAGCGCTGTCCACCTGATAAATCATCTTTTTCACTTTGCGTGCCCAAGCAAAACCGCCATGCTACCCAGGCTAGATACATGTAAATCACTATACAGTGTATAAGTATTGTGGAAACCAATTAATTGCACTATCCACTGGATAGAGATTTATTCACTGGATAGCGCTATCCACCTATTGAACAACGGGGACCAGAAAATTATGCCCCAGATGAGATGACAATTTATGATGAAATGTGTAATTCCTTTTTTCCTTTCAGATGGACTGGACTTGCAATATTGGAGAAAGTGCTATTGACATTGTGATTTTCGGCAGCTCAAATGCACCTCTTTCAATATTTGTCTTAGGTGAGGCATATGAACTTTGCATTACTATTAATTTAAAAGGCATAGGTAGTAGGCATCCTACTGATGAACAGTTATGACTTATAGATGTTTTGAGCAACCATAATTTGCCGTCTGTCCTCTTTGATTTGCTGTTTTAATGCTACCCAACTTTGATGGTAGAATTTTTTTCTTTGCAGGGGAACGTTCACTGTTTTGTTTAAATGACAACGGCTCAGTGAGGTTCATGAAAAAATTCGAATACAATCCTAGTTGTTTTATTCCTTACAATTCAGGTATGAATTCAGAATGAAATAAAAATAATTAATTATTTAATTAAAATTGAATTAATAGCTCATACAGGAGACTTTCTTCTATTCTAATTTTTGACAAACTTGCAAAAAAGAAATTACATACCCGTAAGTGTTTTTGTAAACTTAAGAGTTAATAACGAAGCAACCGTTTTGTGTTTTTAGACAACGGTTGTTTGCGGCAGTGCTTCTGCATGAGCTTGGCTTACAGATTTTCCCACATTGCAGTTAACCTTGCACACGTGTGCAAGGCTACTCAATTACCAAAGTTAATTTTTTCCCTGGGCAAGACTCTGTAGTTATCTCTGATATTGCTCGCAATTCCTTCTTTTACTAGAAGTTTGAAAAATCGGGATTGCATTTTAAAAAAATCAGTTTTGTAACGCAGAATCTTTGTCAAGCAACTATCAGATTTCGTCACATGACGGTGGAGATTCAGAAACAGACATACATGTACAGTTAAGCCAAATACTGTACAATGTGCATAAAATAAGAATTCAAATCCTATGCTATTTCCTTGCAAAGAAGGTACACCAGTTTTGTTCCACTGCTTTTTTCAGCTTGCAGAATAGGAGTTGTTTTTTTTTCGCGTTTTTGAGGCGAGGGAAGGCCAGCGCGAAGCGGGCGTAGAGCACGAGACGCGCCCGACGGGTGATAATTTTTTGCGCGCCTTTCCCCGTCGCGTGTGTCTCGCGCTCCCCGCCCGCTTCACGCTTGCCTCCGCTTGCCTGAAAACGCGAAACGTATCGCCTGTTTCTTGTGCCACAAACATGGAGGCCGACCTCAACAGGCACGTTGACTAGGATGGATTTCCACCGTCGCGTAATTTTTACGTGCGTTCGCGTGTATAACTTACGTGTAAATAAAATAGAGGCAATGTTTGAAAGGCTACGCGTTAACGTAAACGTTGATTATCGCATAGCTTTTACGTTTACGCGCGACCTTTTATATAAAGCCTCGTTTTTATTTACGCAAGTAACATCGCCACGCGCAAGCACGTAAAAATTATACGATAGTGGAATTCCACCCTAATCGATGTAGCTATTAGTTTTGATTGGTCCCATAACTTTTCGTAACTTTGCTTTCAGTGGTGGAAGGTACAGTGAATACTCTTATAGCAACCTTCAATAAAACGCTTATGGTTTATCAAGATGTAGCGCTAACCTGGGCCGCACAGCTTCCTCATATTCCTGTTGCTGTGAAAGTAGCGTCCTTTCAGTAAGTTGAACACTAAGAGTGGGTTTCCACTGTCGCGTAATTTTTACAGGCATAAGTATAATAGAGGCGGTGTTTGAAAGGTCTAGAGTAAACGTAAAGTTCAGAGGTGCTACTTAAACATTTACGCCCAACCTCCCATACATTTCCTCTATTTTATTTACGCGCGTAAGAAATACGCGACAGATGAAATCCACCTTAACTCATATAAACTAATGTTTATAGTTGCAATTAACCAGCCGAGTATTAACAATGCGCATCGTCGTCACAGTGGTTACGAAAGCAGCTTAGAGAAGCCTATTTTATCAATTTACTTTAATTCAACTATTCTTACTGCATAATGTACAAAGTGGATGTAGAAGAGAGCAGTGGAGAAAGGACTAGTAGGGACCTTATGAGCCATACTAGCTAGTCCACTGGCAAAAAAGGCATTTCGCCAATTTTTCTTGCAAATTGTTCCGCATTTTGCGCCGGTGTGAAGCACCTTGCACAAGATTGCTGTCACGATTTTTCCTGGAACTTGCAACAATACAACAAAAAATGTTGCAATCCTGGGCCCAAAGAGATTGCATTGCATAACAGAGAAGATGCTGGGCAACCTGGATTTCACAAGCTCAGAGGACTGGCTCCCCTTAATTTTTCTTAGAGCACCGCTTTGCAGTTAATTTTAATTACTGTTAATCCTATATAAAGCTCCACTCTCATAAGCCCCATAGTGCAATTTGACACGTGCAAACCTCAAAATAACCACTAGGGCAGTTGCCTTGAAGTAACTGTCATTTTTCTTGTTGTTGTTTTGTAATTTAGAGAATTACAAGGTGTGATAGTAACATTAGATGACACCGGTTATCTTCACTGTGCTTATCTGGGAACGGATCCATCAATGATGGTGACTCCTGCCCCTGAAGCCAGAGACATTAATTATGAGGTGAGCACAACTGAAGGTGAATAAGGCTATGTTAACCGTTAAATGTTAACAGACACTTTACCGGAGAGCTCTTGCGCGTCACGAAAGCCATTCCGGAGAGACGGCTTCTGTTCACACACAAGAAGCTAAACCCGCGACGATCTCGAAAATAGAGCGTCACATATCGGAATGTCCGAATAAGTCCTGTGCCGTACTTTGACGCAATGGGAACAGGTATTCGGACCGTAGTGGAAGTGAATAATTAGGAGCGAGGTCCGGGACCGAACTGAGACCGAACTGCGAAGTAAGTATTCAGGAGAGAGTACTGAGATTATATGCACCAGATACTCTAGGCCGACTGCTCTGGTACGATGTTCAATGTGTGCGAACGACTTGTTCGTGCTTTTCGTGTCAACACAAAAGTTTATCTTTAGTCAAAGACACCTTGAAACGGTTTTTACGCCCTATTATTATATGGCTGAATCCGTGAGCGGGCAAGATGAAGCGAATCCAGCACTCTGATTGGCTATGGTAAGATAGGCTCATCATGCCGCCTCGGGATTTCCCGCGTTGTTCCCCGCAAGAAAGAGTTCTGTTTTTTGGCCATATAATAAATTCTTTATTGACCAAGCTTGTTGGATGAAGATGCTTTTACATGTATATTGGCCCGTTCTTTTTTGCGTTTTTATTGACCTCGACGAAAAAAATCGTATAAAAGAACTTGGCCAATATTTAGCCGTCTTGACCCCACGCTTAACCAATAACACATGTGTATATAAACTACATTTAGTATAATATAAACTCTTAAGTAGTCCAATGATGCAGACTCTTCTTTTCTTGGATATTCAAGTTGTGCAAAATATTTGTGACACTGCTCATTGAACTGTGTTGTTTTAGGTAAGTGGTACGATGGGACTGCACTTAGCGTTAAAATGAATAACATTTAGCTTTCACCAAATGCCACGCTTAAATATACCTTCAGGTCTGACCAGGGTGCAAAGAAAATCATTTTTACAGCTTGCCATTCGGGCAAGCTGAAGCTAGCATTTACTAGCCCAGACGTCATTTCAACTAGCCCCAAAAACGTTTTGTTCTTCTGTTATTTAAACTCCTCATAAAACATCACTTGCCCGTCGGGCAAGTTAAAAACAGAATTCACTAGCCCGATAGCAAAATCCACTAGCCCCGGACTATCGGACACTACTTTCTTTGCACGCTGGGTCTCCTAGTGTGGTAGTCTGTTGTTTTCTCAAACATCCTATGAAGTTTCCAACCAGAAAGTAACGAGAAGCATTGTAAAATGGATACTAATTCCCTTTATTTAACTTTGTTTTTTAGGAAGCAGATGATGAAATGAAAGAACTTCAAAAAGAAATCAAGGAATCCACCATTAGTTCAGGTTAAATCATCATTGGCATTTTAACTATATACTATGCACCTCAGCTTCTACTCGCTGGCACGACGGCTTGGGTGAAAAATCAGAAATTGTGGTTGAAAACTGAAACGGAAAAAATTCATGAAAAAAAAAATTAAAATCGTTAGGCGCTTTCCTGAGGGGGAAGGTGCATAAAATAGGGAGGAGGGAGAAATTGGCTGAAAAAGTAGGGAGGAAGGAGAAATTGGCTGAAAAAGTGGGGAGGAGGGAGATTTACCCTCCTGTACCTCCCCCTTTTTCCTCTACTTGCATTCTCACTGAAAATTAAATGATTGGAAAACTCCTGTTTCCTTCATCAAACTCTCTTTACAATATTTTGCTTTCAAACACGCAGCTGAAGGACAATATGAACAGGTTATCTCTTTCGAGGCTTTTTACAGTCGCAGTGTTTCAGACCGGAACCCGATATGTTTAGGCTGCGACAGATGGCGCGCGAGAAAAGAGGGGGAGGTTCTTCCCCCTAAGCGTGCGCCTTTCATGTTCTCCGCGCTTTCTGTGTATTATTTGATGAAAATTTGATAAGTTGCATTCAGGCTTCAGTCAAGTAGTAAACCGACAATACATGTGTAGATCTGACTCTGACAGTGAAATATTGTCAAAATTGAGATCTTGTGAGATGAGTGATTGGAAAACCCTTGTTTCGTTCATCAAACCGTCCCTTGACACTTCTTAAAGTCGGAGTTTTTGAGACCGGAAACCCTGCTGTATTTGGCCTTCATCGCAGGGGTTTGAAGTGGAGAATTAGGGCGCGCAAGAACGCGATGTGCGCGCGAGGAAGGAAGAGAGTTTTCATCCTTCTCCTTCTCGCGCGCTTTTTTTTTCAGATTGGGAGCAGTCGTCTTTCTTTTCTTAGAGCCAAGCGCAGTGAGTGGAAAAGTAAAATTATGCAAATTAATGGTAAAAAGGAGGGGAGATTGGGGCTTCCGTCCTCATTCCTCACGTCTTCGCAGTCTATCTTCTCACGCTCTTCTCTCGATCTATTGTGACGCAAAAGCAAAGTAAGAGACTGCTCGCAGTCTACTTTCAGTAAAACTGGACCCTGTCATTTCCACGAGCCTTTCCTTGCAAGTAGCTAGTAAACCTACACTACTTGCAAGTAGTATTCTGAATGTATACATTTCTTGTAGAAATTTTGCCACGTGCGCAACAAAAAGAAGACATTCTCCTTTCTGTCCATGTACCAACGAGTCTAGATGCTGTATCGGTAAGTCAGTTATATTCCTGGCATTTCTTAAGACTATCATTTACAGTGCTGTCATTAAATAATGTTGTATGTGAGCAATTTGTTTGTTGAGTCTTTTAAGGGTTACACCATTGACTCTGTATAATATAATGTAAGGAAGATTAAACAAAACAAATGTTTGATGTGGCACAGTTTTCAAACGTGATGGTATTTTCTATTGGTAGCTTTAAATTACGTATACCAATCTCGAAATATCACTCGTGATATTTATGCCAAATATCACTACAAATCATGCTATTGCCTATACTAAAACATCCATTTGCACTCAATAATTTGTTCTTAATAACAGATTTGAATTTAGAATTAGAACACTTTGAATACTTTGACATGGTAAGGCCAACACACTGCAGAACTGGACTCCATTTAGGGTCTGTTTACTTGAGGGTGGGGAGCTCCAAGTAGGTTAGGTAACCCGGGTAGGTGGGGTAAAAAATAACCCGAGTTTTCTCGCAACCTTATTACCCTACCATCACGGGGTGCACATTCTCAACATTATTGAACGGTCGCTAAGAACGTGCACAAAAATGATCGTGGGCAAACGGCGTGTCAGTTTGGCCGTTAATGCTATTCTACTCTCACTTGCTGCTCTTACTGCTACCTTTAGTGCTACCTTTAGTGCTCTGGGTTTCTGTTAATAATGCAAAGCAACCGCCAAAGGCGAAGTTTGGGCGAATTTGATTTTACAGGAACCCGACCCCAGCTAGGCGGGTTACCCCACCTTGAAACGTTTACATGGCAAATTTTGACCCCGGCAGAAGAGGGGTTATCCGGTCTGGCAGGCCGGGCAACCCGCCTCTCTGGGTCGCCTTACTTTTAGTGTAAACGTAATCAAAATAAAATGAAAGATTATATGGACAGGCGGGTTGCCTCACTTACCTGGGGTTCACCACCTCCATATATACAGGTCCTTAGATTTTGCTCGAGGAAGTCACTCGGGGTGCTCACTGCCAGAGTTAACGGTAAAATGGGTTACACAAACATACAACTTGTTTAGCAACCAAAACTGGTTAAAAAGATGTTACAAACTGTCTTGCAACAAACCAGGTCGTACAGGCTGCGAAAAGTTGTTGCAGAAAATAGAGAGTAGTTCTACTTTTTGCAGCGAAATCTGTACATGTGCGTTTTACTGGCCCAAGGCCAGCAAACGTGACATAACTTAACCCCGTGTATGGCGTGAATCCAACGTAATTTTATCCAATCAGGAGTCAGTGTTCACGCAACATGCGACAAACTGATTTGTTGTAAGACAAGTTTGAACGTCAGTGGTAAAACGCGCAACGCTTTTCAACTCGTTTTGCAGCAATCTTTCCAAACAAGTTGCACGTTTTTGTTGCCCGCTTTGCCGTAGCTTTAGGTTTCGTTACGTCATGTTACGTTAATACTTGTTATGCGATTTTGTGTTATTTCCAAATTGATATTTTATTTTCTTGTTTGCAGCAAAGTATGATGGATGACGGTGACGATGAAACGTTCCCATCAATCACAGTTACGGTACGGAAGTCCCTAGGTTACCAGATAACTTTCGTGCAGTCTCGACAACCCCTCCGGATAGGTCTTTTGGTCACAAATGAAACGCCAGCTTAGTCACAGTTTTTATAGTTTTTTGGGGGGCCAGTGACGCTTTGCAACAAGACGTAGCTGAAAGCTAACTACTTTTTACTGGATCTTTACACGACCGTTGCCTGGGTCAGTCAGCACCCTCTTGCTGATGGAGGAATTATTTCCTCGCCGTCAATTACCGTATTTATTCGACTAAACGCCACCCTCGAATAAACGCCGCACCTAATCAGGAGAATGGGGCGTTTACTCGAGGATAATAAGAAAAACCTCGTTCAACTCGGTAATTTACACCATCCAAACATTTACGATTGTATCTCAGCAAAATAAGAGAGACAATGGAACCTTTAAATTACATAATATTTACAAACGATTTACAGTAACTGTTGTCAGTTATTGCAAAAAAAGAGATTTCAAATTTATCGCTGCTCTTCAATAAACGCCGCATTGGAAACGCTAAAAGTTTAATAAACGCCGCAGCGTTTAAGCGAATCAATACGGTACGTGCAACGTTAATTTTCTTGTCTTTGATTGCCATTATTTTGGACACACTTTTGACATTCTCGACACGTAAGAAAAAGGAGTATTTTGTCAGCGTGGAGATCCGCACGTAGCAGTAAAACTGTCAAGAACCCACGAAGATTGGTTAGACTTTTTCTCTTGATCGTCTTCGTACGTCTGGTGAAAGTACCACGAAAAAGTTTCCATTTCAGATTATACGTTCAACTTTGTCTCTGTTGGCTCAACAAGTACATTTCTTTTGTAAGCGTTGAGTTAATACCTTCGTTTTGAAATGTTGACCTTTCTTTCACGTTGATTTCCTTTATTTGAAAGTCGTTTTCCACTAAATTCGCGTTAATTTCGAATACTTTTATTTCATGGAGCGGTAATTTCCTATAATAAGGTAGTTGTTTCTTTCTCCGCAGGTAACCCTCAAATCACAAGCTCCCAGTCCAATAGAAAATGTGGTTCTCAGCGTCATCTCCTCTCCTCCTATCATGTGCAATAGATCTTCTATAGTGTTCCCAATAATTGGTAAGTAATGCACGGTTAATCCCTTTATTCTTTTGCTTCCCTCCACTCCCTCCATCCGTTTCATCCTTCCTTTCTACCTCGTCCCTCTGTTTATTTCTTTTTCTTTTATTCCTCTTTTCCTTTTTCTTTCCATTTTCCTCCTTCCTCCCCTCCCTCTTCCCTACCTCTCTCTTAATTTCTTTCTTCCTTCGTGACGTCCTTTCTTCCTCCCCTTCCATCCATTTTTTTCTCCCTCTCTTTCCCTTTCTCGCCAGTGGCGGATCCAGACCTCAGATATGGGTGTGGGGGTGGGGGTCATCCACACCCTGCGATAAGGGGGGCGCCCGGTCTCAAAAATTTTTTTTTTCGGCCCTTCGGGCCTCAGTTTGGTCTAAAGTTAAGCGGGGAGGCCTGGGCCTCCCCCTCCCCTGGATCAGCCACTGCTCCTGGTACCTCCCTCCATTTCTTCATTTCAGTCTTCCTCCCTTCCTCCCTCTTTCCTTTTCTTTCCGTGTCTTCCTTCCGTCGTGCCGCCGTTTTTCCCCGATCCGTCTACCCTTCGCATTCTTTTATCCCTCCTTCCTCCCGCCATTTCTGTCTTTACTCCTCCTTTCCTCGCCATTCCTCTTCCCCCCCTTTCTTTCCCTCCTCATTTTGTTTTTTTTTTTATCATTTCTTTACTTTCATTCTACCTTCCTCTCTCCATTCATTTCTCTTCCGTAACTTTCTCCCTCTCAACCTTGCCTCCGCTCTTTCCTTCTCATTATTAGTTTGTTTATCCATAGAATCGTTTTTGTTTTTCACAGGTGACAGAAGTGAACCCGTATCTGCAGAAGTGTCATTTTATTCTCGTGGGGGATCAATCCCAAGTTCTTTAAAAGCGCACATCACAGCCACATATCTTACAAACACTGGTGAGTTATCCTGCTGAACCTGCCGTTACGTTTGTCTTCTGGACGTCAGATACAATGAACCCAGTAATATATAACAATTATTCACCGAAGTGGAGGTGGCTAGTATTGATTATTTACCGAGGCCGCGAAGCGGCGAGGTAAATATCCAATGCTAGCCACCGACACTGAGGTGAATAATTGTTTTAGTATATACTAAAACAGTGAGATAATTGAGCACAAAAATGATGATTTTTAACTCATTTACTGTTGCCAACGATTACAATTTTGGCGCGCCATTACCGAACGGCCGCGCTCGTCGCTTTTTCTTAGCGACAAATAAGACTTTTGAAGGCGTTTGTTTAACTCTTGCGGGAAAGTTTCTTCAAAAGGAGTTGTGAATTCTTTTTGTATTTAAAATAATTCTGTAAAAAATATTATTAAATTTAGTTTTAAGCTTATTTATGAACAAGTCAACTAAATAAAGTAACGCGAGACTTAAGCTTAATTTGCGTTTGTAAACAAAAAACTTTTCACCGGTTTTATCGATAAATTCAAGTAAAAAAGACAAAGCTTTACCTGTTAAAACTTCCAAACCGAACTTCGTCACCTTCTTCATGTACTTCGGAAAAAGCTTGCTTGATTAGTTGTGAAATTTCTTAGTTTATAACGGCAGCAAGCCGGGAAGGCATTTTGCTTGCAACCTACGTGAGTTTGGCGTCGCTCGCTCGGAGGAACTGGAGGTGAATCAGTGAATAGTGCAGCATATTCACTGATTGAGTAGCCAATCAGAGCGCGCGAAAAACACTATCCACTGTTTTAGTATATACTAAAAATGCTTATTAATTAAGAGTACTAAGGCAAAGCTCTGCCAAAGAACTGTCATTTGAATAGAAACACCATTCTCCACTTTAGAAACGAGAAAGGGACTGGAGCCGAAATGCTTCCCGCAATTGATTTTGGGATTGTTACTTGGGACGCCCCGGTCAGCTATTGGCCAATTTTTTCCATCCCTAGTATCAGTCCCAGAAGTCTTTGCAAAAGTTAGCTCGGCTCAGTTTCCTTGTTTCTTTAGTACCGAAAAGGGTTTCGTCAACAGATTTAGAAGTACTCAGAGTGACAAAAATTCTACTTATATCTTGGTGTAAGGGGATGTTTACATGAGAAAACTCGCACCGGCTCGAGTTTCATATCGGCATGACTTTTTGATTTCGTATCGCGTTTACATGATCATGGGTCATTTCATATCTGGGTTATTTGAAGGTACACTTCATGTTGATTAAATACACGTGCGATTCAAAATCGCAAACATTACGCATGCGCTACCCGTTCCAGGCCACCGGCAGACCGAATTCACACCGAAGCGGGTGGTCGTTTCGCGTTTACATGATACCGTGGCGAGATTTCGTAACGGAGTGAAATTCTCGCCCCGGTACAACAACCGGGGTGAACTCACGCCGGGGTGACTCGCGCCAGCATGAGGTTTTGTGGTGGTATCATGTAAACAAATGTAGAGCCATGAGAGGGAACAGGAGTGAACTCGCGCCGGCGCGAAAGTCGCCCCGGTGTCATGTAAACACTCCCTAAGAATGGCAAGATTTGGACAATAACTGCAGATGAAATCTACTGTGCTATTTGTCCTCATCTTTGAAGAAAAGTGACCGCTATTTCCATGACACAGAATCCACCTTTCGAACTAAAATCTATACAAATATATTGTACACTTTCTCAACATATCATAGATGAAACACATCTTTAACATAGTAGAATAAATGTGTAGTCAAAAAAGCTTATTTTACTAACATGTAAAGTTGTGATGGCTTTTTTCAGAGGCTCCTCGAGTCGTTCAAACAGATATCCACTTCCCACTAAGCGTTGTTTGCAAAGCCTGTCCACCTACGAAGAATGCTAACCATAAGGTGAAGATTCAGTTCTTTCATTTTATCCATGTTTTACCAGTTAGGCAGGTCTGTCACAGGAATTAACTCTTTCACTGCCTAAAGTCAACAAAGTCAACAGTTGGCAAAATTTCCAAATTTTATTTTGTGAAATGTTGAAGAACAAATAGTACCATGTGAAAGTACTAGCAAAGAGGTATCATTTGAATGGTTACACGTTAGGATTTCGTCCACAGACTCAAAAGTTAGAGCCACCTTACCAGACGCCATCTTTTACTCTGTACTGAAAGGGTCAACAGCATACGTGTGTGGAGTTGATCTAGCCATTACAGGACTCAAAATAATGTTCGGCCAGAATAGCGACTTGACTGGCCAGAAACTTCACTCGCCTGTCATGTTGACCGGTCACGCGACATTTCGCGATACCACCATTAGTTGCCATGCGAAATGACGTCAGAGGAACATTCCATAGACGGTCCCCAATAGGGTTCTTCGATCCCGTAATCCCGACCCAAAAGTTCGTGCAATCCCGTAGTCCGGGGGTTATTTTTGGCATCCCGCTTCCCGTGCATACTTTCAATCCTGATTCTGGCCCCGATTTTTCTTTAAAATCCCGAATCCCGAGCTTCAAACAAGGGAAATCCCGGATCCTGAAAAACCTATTGAGGATCCTCTCCATTCTGATGACTCTTCGCTACCCAGATCCGGGTAGTTTTTCTGATAAGTTGAAAATTTGCTTCATCGTTATCACTTTGTTTTCTCGCAGCTTACGATAGATACAAACAAATCACCAGCAAATCTTGCCGAGATATTTTCTGGTAAGCTATTGTGAAAAATCTTTCTGTTCGCGTATTTCGCTGTACGTTTAGCGCTACTTTCTTTGAGAGAAAGCAACGGTTTTCGCGCAGTTTTCTAATTTTCTCACTATTGTCTTTTCCAGATATGGTTAATGACGCAGTAATTCCCATGGCTGCAGTTGGTATACAGTATTACGGCGGCCCCGTCGTCACCATCCTGGCGTCTAAAACTTCACGTAGGTGTTACGGACGTGTCCTATTGTTTCCCCTTGAAACGATTAACCGCCCCCGCCCCACCCGCTTCACCCTAGCCGCAAATAGCATTCAGTCATTGAACAATGTTCGTCCAAAATTTGCACTTCCTAATACAATTACAAAAACTAAAAATCATTGAAATAGATGTCTGACAACATTTCTAGTTTGCCTTACTGAAACTGTAACCTGGTCAAACAAATGTCTTGCCCCCCGTCCCCTCCCCTCCCCCTCCTTCTCCTCATGCATTACGTTTGTGGTAGCTTCGTCAGTGGAATATAAAACCAAATTCTTTTGTTACAGAGCGGTTTTGCGATTGACGCGATCGCGAATGGTTTCGTTTTACAATGTTATGCCTCGCGATTGGCTAAAAAATTTCTGCTCCTTTTTCTCAACCAATCAGAAGTAAAACAGCGATTGTCCTCCCGCACTATAAGCTCCCGCTGTTTCTCGTGGTTGGCGCCAGTTGCGTGAATTGGCTTCCAGATCCCGCCGTTTGTTATGTCCCTGGGTGTAGTGATATTGGTTTTACGACGCACACTTTTGCCATATTTTTTATTACTCGGAGCCGGTGTAAATAGATTGGCTGATGATCGTATAGCAGAAAAGGGAGCTTGGAAGAAATGTTCGTATGTAGTAAATTTTAATTTTACTGGTAAACGTCGACCCGCCCCTGTTATTTTGATTTACAGCATTGCAAGATATACGTAGTAGATCTTAGTACTGTGACACTCTGAGTAAACTGTTAGCATCACAAGTGTTTAGGCCTTAAGGTAAATTGCGTTGACTTATCCCCATAGAGAGATACAGAATTCAGTGTGATGTGTTTCAAGGAATGTGGCTTATTCTGTGCGAGTTGTGCAAGCGGTTAGAGGCATTTTACAAGACGAACAAGGTAAAACGAGTGGTTTTTAGGGCTAGTCTATGTACATACACAATCGAAGCAAAAGTTTAAGTCCTTCTCGCGTTCGATATATCACTGCTCGGTATTTGGATATCGGACGAAACATTGCCTCCTCTTTAATAATTGCATTAGGTCTTGTTGTTTGGATACCAGATGGAGCATTACGTTAGGTGTTTGATATGTTACTTCTCAGTGTCGGCTGACATATATACCACTTCTGGGGTTCTGATTATCAGATAAAACATTCGTCCTGTTTGATTTATTAGTTCGCAGTGTTAGGATATCAGATGAAACACTCCTCCTCGTGTTTGATATATTAGCTCTCAGTGTTAGGATATCAGATGAAACACTCCTTCTCGTGTTTGATATATTACTTCTCGGTGTTTGGACACCAGATGAAACACTCCTCCTCGTGTTTGATATATTAGTTATCGGTGTGTGGATATCAGATGACATGCTCCTTTTTCGTGTTTGATATATAATACTTATCGGTGTTTAGGTATCAGATGAAGCAGTGCGTCTCGTGTTTGATATAATATTACATCTCGGTGTTTTTAAACATCGAATGAAGCACTGTATCTCGTGTTTGGCATGCTACTTCTCGGTGTTTGGAGATCAGATGAAATGCTCCCTTTCGCTTTAATATATTACTAGTCGATGTTCCGACATGGGATGAAACACTGTGTCTCCCGTCTGATCTATCATGTGACCATTCACAGGACTCCGTACAGTTCCGAGCGTCATTCATGGGACCTTTACCTCTTCAGGAGTATTACGAACTTATAGATGCACACTTCGAGGTAAGACTTCAACTTCCTGATTTTTTGAGTGAAGGTTGTCATTGTTCCGGTCTCTGTAACTTTCTTTGTACAATAAGACTTGAGCTTATTTTGTAAAAGGCCATAGGCGTATTTTTGCAATACGCAATGCAATGCAATCCTTTGATTTTCCTTAAACGGCTCCTTTGCGAAGGCACTAGGAGATTTAAGACGAGGTTGTGTTGATTTTGTACATTACTTTATTTGCAGCAACGTCGTAACCAAACAAAATACCGCGAGCTGTTAGCACAGCGGGCTCAACAGTTCCGAACTATTCAAAGAAGGCTATTAACGCGGTTCAAAGACAAGACTCCGGCACCCCTTGCAAACCTCGATACTCTGTTGGATGGGACTTACAGACAGGTAACCAAATTGAAAAAAAAATACTGGAGAAAGATGTTTTGTCCTTCAGTGACACAGGCGGCTCGGAAGAAAAAGTACGATTACTCCTTGTATGATTCGAATCTGTGGCCTCCTGGGTACTAATATAATCCAGATGTTTTACCACAGAAGACTCGTTTGAGCTTAGTCCACTGAAGTAAATACAAAAAATACTTACTTCGTCGGCGAAATATTTTGAAGGGATGACAATTAAATTTATCCTGTGAAAAGCGTTGTCCACCCTTTTAACAAGTGAGGCCTGGTAACACCTTTGTTTTAGAGCTGTTCAGCTATTGCGCGTGTTTGTCAAAATAAGCTAAGTTAAAGGGCCTTTGCCACGCTATTTGTTATCTTTTCAAAAAGCTAAAACTTGTATTGACGTCAAATACATTCAAAAGCTAATGGTCCAAGTATACGTTTCTGGGAAACTGCCTACGTACCCCTCCCCTAAACCAACATTAACACTCACGTCTCACTTAGGGCAAAATGTTGGCTTAGGGGAGGAGGTGGGCAGTTTCCCAGAAACCTACCCCTCCCCTAAGCCAACATGGATCATTATACGTTTCTGGGAAACTGCCCACCTACCCCTTCCCCAAACCAACATTAACACTCACGTCTTAGGAGAGGGGTAGGTTTCTGGGAAACTGCCCACCTACCCCTTCCCCAAACCAACATTAACACTCGCGTCTCACTTAGGGCAAAATGTTGGCTTAGGGGAGGAGGTGGGCAGTTTCCCCGAAACCTACCCCTCCCCTAAACCAACATGGATCATTATACGTTTCTGGGAAACTGCCTACCTACCCCTCCACTAAGCCAACATTTTGGCAGGGATGGACATGGATAGGCTCGATTTCCGCCGTCTCCCAGGTCCGGTTTTTGATTCTCCCTGAAGAGAGACTCTCTCTCTCTCTTTCGGAGGGATGAGTGCAGGCAGGAGCCGATTACAGCGGCTGGTAATCAAGCCTAGGACATGGATTGAAATTTGAAAAATTTGGCTTAAATGCTATGCCTGCAGAAATTGCCAACTTTCTTTGATACCTTTTTCATAACTCTACAATAGCATTTTGTGTATGGGTAAAGGGACTTGGTGATAACCTCAGCACGGAATTGACCTAAAACAGCAATATCCTCGTAACATACTGCGTTTAACTTAGAGCGTTATTTGCCAGGAGACTGAGTATAAAGTGCCTGTACTTAATTCTCTCCCCAGCTTTTAGCGTTAGGAGAGGCTGAGGAGGACTGTGAACGAGCTATTGAGGCGGCAGCTGCTAATTTATCTTGTGGGACACGACTTATAAATTTTCTGATCAAGTAAGTTCTATTTTGTCAGTAGTTTTCGACATCTGGGGCTAACTGCATGTCCTAATCCAGATTTTATGGAACCTACCCTAAAACTACGAAATCCAAAATCAGATTGCGCGTTTTATTCATTCTGCGCCTGGGCTTCAATTCGTCTACTGTTTCTGTTCGATGCGCGCACTAGCAAAGCGAGCTCTCGAGAACGACTTCCTTCCTTATCCCCACTCCCAAAGGCTTGCGGTCAATAAATCCCCCCGGTTCATATTTTCATACGCGCTCTCGAAGATCTCTAAAGAGAAAATAGAGGGTCTGTGAACAGGCTAATTGTTACTGCAGTATTCTAAGATTTACAGTTTTAAAGATTTAAAAGTCGTTGACATATTCACAGCTGAACTTTTACTTATAATAACTAGCATCACATATCTTCGAAACGCTTATATTATTATTTTTTATATTATATTTTTTTTCTTTGAACTTCATTATGAAGCGAGTTTTAGTAGTTAGAAGAAGTAATTATCGGAGCACGTAAGATTGAGTTGGGGCCCCTTAAGAGTATTTCTGTTGGGAAATCAGATTTTTGATGAGGAAAATCAAAATCTGAGCTTCGCAAAACAGTAAGGGTAATATAGCTTGCGCCACCAACGGAACTAAACTTCTGGTTTAGTTGTTCAAAAGGTATATAACACTATCCACTGGAGAAATCTCTATCCGGTGAATAGCGCAATTGGTTACCCTAATACTTATCCGCTGGATAGTGCTATCCAACGTTTGAACAACTGGGGCCTGGTTGAGTTCGTCTGTGAAACGGCGCCGAAATCCTTGTTTTGGGTACCCACCTGTGTATCATGATTTGAGTACGCGCCATGAATGGCGTGTTAAAAATCCCATTGTCGATTTGCCAATCAGATTGAAGAGATATTCGAAACGCACTTCCGGTAATTCGTTGAGTGCGTCGGTGGCCCACAACAAGGTTATCGGCGCTGCTTCCCAGACGTTACTAACAGGGGCTGGATTACCCCTGCGACGTAGGCTAAGCGTAATGAAGTCAAATTCACGCTTTACATTCATATTTTGCAGATTATGGACCAACATGTCAGATAAAGACTTCGAGGTTCTCCAGACCGCCCTCTCACCGGAGGTGTCGGAATCAGAGGAACAGGTATGTCCTTATTATTACTGCATACATAATTTATAAGTTTTCAAGTTTATTGATATTGCCGTATGGCAAGGGTAACTTGTCAGAACGCCTGAAAGTCGTCTCGTCCAAAGTTTTGTCGCCCGTAATTTTGTTAGGTGTAAACAGTCAACGAAATGAAGCTACGATGATGAGACGTAACCAGCGCGATAAATGTGCGATATATCTCGTTCTTTAAAGCCTTGATGAGACTAGTCGGACCAGGATCCGTAGTGGGGGAAAAGGCAAAAAATGGGGTGAAACAGCGAAAAAAAAAATGAAGCGATGGACTGGGGAGGGAAAAGGGCGGCTGATTTATGCCGTTGCCCTATAAAAAAACTCCGAGTGATCGAACAAAAGGTTAGCTTGAGAATGCTCAGCTGTTAATATTTCTTTTTTCTTGATAAACTTGAACCGTTTCTACGAGTTCAGCTTTAAGAAAATCAATCAAATGAAGCAAATTTTTAATTCAGAGTTCTTTCCCTTTTCGCTTCCTTCGGGCCAATAAACTCTTTGCTATCTATATCCAAAGTAATCACCGAGAAAACTATTTTTTTCTAGTTTTTGTTTTGTTGATAGTCATTCGTTTATAGTTAAACTTTGCAGCAGTGCAAAATAATGTGCATTTTCTAGCTTGTGTTGTTGTTGTTGTTGTTGTTGTTTTTGTTGTAGGGCTGGGAAGAGATCACAGATGCGGCCATTACGCACCTACTGCGGACTTGTTTAGCCAAAAGTGCAAAGGACCAGGCCGGTTTGTGTATACTCTTTTTTTTTGCCTCAGTTCATTTAGGTTGTGTCCATTGCAAGGCGACTATTGACTTAACAGGGTTCTCTGTTTTTCATTGTATTGGTTGAGGGGGCGGGGGAGGGACAACTTTATTAGTGTTGTTTCTTTTATGTGTTGATTAATTTATTGATTGATTGATTGATTGACTTACAACAAATGAAATAACTGCGCAAAGACAAAGGCAAACGTTTAACAGAGATGAAGACAATAAAAATAGCTCGATGGGATTTGTTAAAAGTTGACCGAATACAGTCATCTCTCTCTTAACGGAGACCTCGCTGAAGTGGAAACCTACAGTTGGTCCCTGCCTTCCTTTAGTCAATTCTCTCTTAACTGACACACCGCTAAAACGTACACCTAGAGTTGGTCCCTGCCTTTCTTTACTCCTTTTAGTCGACTCTCAATAAGACAGACATCTCTCTAAGACGGAAACTTAGTGCCAGTCCCGTCTTATAGAGGTGTCTGTTAAGAGAGAGTTGACTGTACAGTCAACTCTCTCTCTACTGACACCTCTATAAGATGGACACCTCGCTGAAATGGACACCTATAGTTGGTCCCTGCCTTTGTTTACTCCCTTCATTTGACTCTCAATAAGACGGACACATATTGCCGGTCCCAACGGTGTCTGTCTTAGAGGGAGTTGACATTATATGCAAGTGGGTCTGTTAGAACGTAATGCAAAACATGTAGTCGAAATTCTGGTGAAAAAGTATTTGAGGGGGATAGTTATTGTGGATGAGGGCTGGTGGTGCAAGTTATTACGGGAAAAACTAGCTAAAGCCTCACCGAAGGTTGGTTTTATTTCTTTGTGCACAGTGGGCGTGTCAGCCATGAAGATCCCAAAAGACACAAGCAAACTAAAGAAACACATAGCTCTGATGTGTGATAGACTCAACAAGGGAGGAAAGCTAGACCTGTCATCACAGACTGGTGAACCCCCTGTACAACAACAGCAACAAAAGGCAGTCGCCCCCCTGGAACCTCTCAGTGAGATGCAGGAGGAAGAAGATGAGACAGGTTAGTACAGGGGGACTGTAATTTGTCTTTCCACAAAACAACTGCTAGCTCTTACGATCTAGTTTACTAAGTGCTCGTTCGTTCAAGGGACCAGTTACAAAAAAACTAACGTCAGACATCAGCAATTACGTCCAATGTCAAGAACCAGAAATTGAATTGGAATTTGGAAGTGTTGGTTTTTGGGAAGAGGGGAAAACCCTCTCCTCCGCAGAGATTCCCGATGGGTATCCCAATAAAAATAGCAATAATAGAAAAATAGAAAGCGCCTAGGGGAATATGGAAAGAGGGAAAAGGCGGGTAAAGGCCTCTCTTCTCTGTTTCCCCTTCCCATCGTGTCCCGCGCGCTTTCTTTTTCTTTCGACACAAAGAGGCTTCTGCGGAGGAGAGAGGGGAAAACCAGCAGAAAAACACATCGTCTGAGCAAGAATGAAAAGTCGTAATGACATATGGCGTTTACATCTGGGATCAAAACCTGGAGTACTTCGTGAAGAAGTCACGATCGATTTCCTTTTCGTTAGGATACAATTTTGTTCGTAGCCAGCTTCGTTTTTGAAGATTTGTTAAACCGAATCTCTTCAGCAACAGCGAGGACCACATCAGTCTGTCCTGTTCACCTCGGCTTCTGGGGATGGGGCTGAGAACACAAAGTGACCCTGATGTGGGGAACTTGGGCCGAGGTGAAAACGAGGCTGCAGATTCGTATGGGCGCCCGTTTCCTGCCTCCGATCCTGTTGGGGTAGAGGAAGGAACACTTCTGGAATACCCCAGCCGTCATTACAATTCGTTTAACGAATAGACCTCTTTCACGATACTCGCAATCTTTGCACGTGCTCAAGGACTGATGGGATTAAAATACCACGTGACATTGCTTTTATTTCATCAATCCTAGAGCGCGTGCAAAGATGGTGGGTATCGGGAATGAGATCTATTACTGAACTTTGTGGTGTGTTTCGGTAATTTCCAGATGGCTCGTCCTCCACTACAGAAGAGAACCGCTTATCAGAACTGTCCGACACGGAATCTTTGTCAAGTAGCGGCGGGAAACCTCCTTCTCGCTTACCACAGCTCAATCACTCAAAGAAACCTCTCCCAGACTTGAACAAGAGACTCTTAGTGACGCCCGGTTCTGAAGAGGAAAGCATGGTTCTTAAGGGAGTGGGAGCGGCGGCTTCCATAACAAACGGGCTGCCCGAAGATCACGAAAGAGCATTGTAACGAAATGCATCACGCAAATTGTCACGTAATCTATCAATAATCCGACCTCGTACGTCACTGTTCCTTTTTTACCTTAAAAGGTAACGAAATTACTGTGGATTATCACCAAACGTAGCACAATTAGAAGATGGATCGTCACACGATGCAACGGTTTACTACAGATTCAATCTTTTAGCATGCTCAATACGGTTTTTAACCATACTGAAGTGTTTTAGAATGACATCCACTGACATGTCACGGACCAGTAGAGGCCTAGGGCCTCTTCAGGTCGATTCCAGGATAAATTATGTATAATATGTACAAAGTATTAGCCTGAAATTTTCTTTGTCGTAGTTATGAAAGTTTTTCATCGTTTCTTATTCGATATCCAGAAATCATTTTTCACTGTTAAGTTAAAAAGGTAATAATTATGCTGAATTCGCACTCTTCCATGGGAAAACTGAGGCACCCTTTTAATACAGGAAAATTCCCAGCCCGACTACCAAGATCCCGATTGCTGTGCTCAAGTCAAGGTTTTTCGGTGACTGCCTCATCCCCTCTCCCCCTACCCCAACGTTTTCTTTGTCGTCTTCAGTTGAGCCTTCGCGCGCATGTAATTCTTGCTTTGAGAAACACAACAAAAACTGCCAGCTACGCAGGCTAGTCAATACTGCCATTGCTCACGCGAAAAATTTATGCCCCTGTTAAGTTAGAAAAAGACATCAAACAAAACAAATTTCTCCAGGGAACACCCAAGGCATTGCATTTAACTTAAGAAAATTGACTGATGTTTTCAAGTTTCAATCCATGTCTATCCTTGCCACCCGTAGCAACAGACGACAGGAAACAGTTCCAATGCCTATACATAGTCGTTAACATTACAATACTGGACTGCTTTCTAACTAGTTATCAAATCGCGTGACGTGCGAGCCCTTGGACTGTCGAAGTCTATCGGGCTCATATGAAGACGTCTTCAGTCAGCGGTGTACAGAAGATTTGATTTTAGCCTTTATGTTATAGAGGACTCAGGTGATACCAGGGAGCTTACGCCATGAGGACAACGACGACGGACTGGCGAAAGCGTCTCTTGTAAAGTGAATTCACACTGTTTCAAAATTCATCGCTCATATTCGATGTCGTTCAACTTATCAATGTTGGTGAATTTTTCTGGAGTTGATTTCTAAAGTACTGAATCTAAGTTTTAAATTAAGAATTAGAAAATCGTTGTCTTGTGTTCAAGTCCTCCAGAAGAAGACGATTTATTTCGTCGTCGCACGGCAATGAAATGTAGCCTACGTACACACGGCGCCGGATGAATTTTCGACCGGTCGAAAATTCGTGCGTTTAGGTGTTCTGTTCACACGGAACCACCTTAACCGCACGATAATTTAGACGCCTAGCCATTCAAAGTTTCATGTGAACGGGCGAAAATATGGAACGGTTCCGTGTGAACGGAAACGAAACTTCGTTGGGTGTCGAGTGAACTTTACGGTAGTACACCTATTGCTTTTATGACGTTCTTATTACCGTCGTCGTTGCTGTCGTCGTCGTCGTCGTCGTCGTCGTCGTCGTAGCTTAAGCTCCCTACTGTCACACCAGTCCTCGCTATGCCGACATGTCCCGCTCAGTGTGAACTTTAAAGATTCAACTTGTTGCAAACGAATGCTGCATTAGGCGTGCTGTGTTAAACAGGAAATTTCTGTAAAAAGTTTAAATTATAGCTGTTGGTTAAATGTATATTAGTACTTTAAAAAAAACTATTTAATGTACAGTGAAATTATTAATATAGATGTGGAAATCATGTTCGGTTTGCATTGCGTTTTGTAAAATATTATTTCCTGTAGTTTCCTTCAATACGAAATGCTTGTTCGTCTTGGTTAATCTAATCTAATCCGGTAATCTAGATTGTTTGTGATTAAGTCATTGGCGCTTTCTAATCAACGAAAAGTCCGGTTTGAAATTTCGGAAATTCCCCGTGCCCAAAGGAATGGTACATTCCGGTTGCACAGACCCGACCCAAGCCACCTCGCGTTTTGTTTGCAGAACAGAGAAGACTGGTACTGAGGACAGAAATGTTGTCACATGGAGCGGGACATTTCGAATCTCCGGACTAGTCAAAGTGGACTGAGCTCTACATCTTTGACGTTGAGTTTGCTTTCACTGTTTTTGAGAGTCGTTATCATCTAAGTAATTGACAAAGTGAATGCGGCGCTTAGGAGGGGTAGTCAGGATGGAGGGATTTGACACCAATGGAGTGGAGCTTAATTTGGCAAGATACTTGGTTGATTTAGCTTCTGAGTGACGTTGAAGGGGTTCAGAGGTGTAGATGACGCTTTTGATGTTGAAGGATCCTGTTTGCGTATTTGTTCCGGAAAAGTATTGATTATTTCTTCACGTTCTATCTCATGTGGATGTAGAACTGTTGTTTGAAACTCAGGCATTTGTCTTGCAGCTGAAAGTACCGCTTTGCTTTTTCATCGTTACTGAGATCAGTGCGAGAGAGAGCATTATCCATTCTATCTTGTACCTCTTGCATTGCAGGAAGAAGCGGACCAGTCGATAGATTTTGCTGTTCAGATACCGTTAGAGTTATTTGCATTTCTGCTTGACTAAACCCTTATTCGTTTATGGGTAATACATTTGTCTGCAGTCTACAGTAAAAGAGGTTTATAATGCGCTTGTCTTTGCTGGCATCAATAATTTGATCGTCAAGCACGATTAAGTTCCGCTTGCTCACAACGAAATAGAAGTCACTTCTAAAGCTGGGGGGAATGCCTTTGACAAATTCTATTTGAGGTATGGTGCTCAGCATTTCCAGATAAGCAGGCTGCCATTGTGAATAACACCAAACAATCCCGTCTGGTAGAAGTTGAATGGCTTGTGAAGATTGTTGTAATAGAGACTGAACCAAGAATGCCTTCCCTGATCCGGTCATCCCAGAGATGATGGAGGTGAAAGGATGTTGAAATCGAAACTGCAGACATTTGGGTAAAAGTTGGCATTGTTTGAACTTGGCTGAGATAAAATAGTAAATGTTTGGATGGTGTAAATTGCCAAGTTATACCGAGTTTTTTTCCTATTTTCCTCGAGTAAACGCCGTATTCTTCTGATGAGGTGCGGCGTTTATTCGAGGGCGGCGTTTATTGGTAGTTTTGCTTCCATCTGCGGCGTTTAATCGAATAAATACGGTAACTGTGAAACGAATGATGCCAATACCGTAAGTCATTCAAGCAACATGTGAAGCACGTGGTAGAGGATCTTGCAATTGTTCTTGTCGGGGCACTCACTGTTCAGATTAGTCCCTGCTGTAGAATTTCACACCCGGAATGATCATTCTAAATTTTAAAACTACATTTTATACAAGCTTCGAAGCGAAACTCTATAGACACTGCTTGAAAGAGAGCCTTAAAATGTGTAAACCTGTAAAAGAGCCGGATGGAGATTTCATTGCAGCTGTCACTATGGACCCAGTATGTCAGGGGAAGCAGATTTAATTCAGTTAACGTGACTCGACCCAGTTTTTTTGAGGGGGTACCATCCTACTTTGAAGCTCTCTGGTATCCCCACCTTAACTTTTATCGTAAGTCTAACACATAGAATGGATAACATATAGATCAATCTACAATATAACATAAAATTTTTGGCGATCGGAGTAAATGTCACGTGGTTATAATGCCACGCCCCTTTGAGGTCTGAGTCGAAAATCTGCTGTTGCCGGCATTTTTTCGTGAAAATCTCTCGGCTACACATAGTGCGCATTAGTGCCTTGCGCTGAACAGAGTTTCACCAAAATCGCAAAGACCCAATTCGAGAAATTCAGCGGTTTCCATATTTAGGTTATAATTTATGCGAAAATGATAAGCAAACTTTACACAGATTATATCTAATAAACTAAGTGATTCATCCCTTTATTTTGGGCATCGTTATAACAGATGGGTCCTTGCAAGTCAGCAAAACGCTTTAGGGCCTTGTAAATGCGCACGATTTCGAGCAAAGCAAACATATAGAAATTATAGTTTTCGCTATTTGTTGACGTTTGTCAGCGTTTAAGAGTCCTTCTCACGAAAAAAGCATTTTCTTGAAAATTCGTAGTTTTTTTTCCTTCAAATTTTTTCAGGGCCACAATTGATTAACTAACTACCCGGACTCTGAATTTCATGGTCATTGAAAAACTGTGACATTATCTTCTATAAGCCCAAACTTGAGTAAACATTGAAGATTTTTAGCGTTTTGGCTGAGTTTGTGCTTTGGGAGTTGTCTATTGTTTCTAGTCTGTCATTATACAGCATTCTTGTTCAGCACGCGTGCAATGACCACGCTTGGCTGACTTCCG
>BOPM01000026.1:1066933-1078356 GCA_022179025.1 Porites australiensis
TTATATTTTGCCGACAGACAAGATCATGCCATTACTTTATTCTTAAAATTAAAGAAATGAACCGTCTATAAATATTTTGAATCTGTTTTCTAAAACGCAAAAAAGATCCGTATTTTGCATGTTTATCAACTTCACAACATTTCTACAAAAAAAAATAGCTTGAACTGACATACCAAAGAAGACATTCAGTATTTAAAATTATTGTTCATTCAAAATATTTCTCCGTTTCTGATTGGCTAAAAGCACACGCTAAATTCATCATAAAGAGCTACTGTTGACCAAATTTGGAACGAATTTTGTCATATTGAACTGATGACGTCAAAAGTGCAGCCAAAGTTGCAGATTATTGAACCGTTAACCGAGAAAACCTGGGGACGAGGTAAAGTTGTTTGGGTAGTGAGAACAAAATGGCTGAACAGTCGGCGAGCCTTATTTTCTCGTTTCTCGGCGAAATACTGTCTAAAATCATAGCAAGAACAGCAAGAAGAGACCTCGACAGACGACATCTGCTATTCTGGGTATATTTGCGTACCTGAACAGATCTTTATCTCCTACTGACTTGCCGACAAAGATGCGCCATAATCGATATGAACTAAACATCGACCGAGATAAGCACGTTTTACCTTGTTTTTAGGTCTCCTTGATCTGCAGAATTCTTCATATCCTACTCATCCTCATTAAATAGTTGCTAAATATTTTGAAAATTGAAGACAGTTATATAGACAATGACAAAATCATTGCCAGTTTTAAAAAATGTAAACCAAAAGTAGAAGTAAGCTAACCTATTACTTCTTATTGCGTTCGATGAAGGAGAACGCAGTCTATTCTTCAAGGCGCAGTTACCAATTTCGTAGCGCGGCTACAGAGTATGTAGAGGCGCTTTCTGCCATATTCTTCACATAACCACGAGCTGAATCCCTTAATTTTCAAGGGATGCAAAAATACATTGAAGAAAAATGCCACTATTGTTTATCTTTCTTTTGTTTTTCCTCCATGCTGGCACTGGTGACATTCACAAGTTTCTCGTCTTTTTAATTATGTTATTTTTTTCAAAGTCGCATTTCGAATTAGGTGTTCGTAGTGAATGCTAGAAACAGCCTACAGAGCCTAGCAGTGTCGAGCGGTCCAGAGTCAGAAGTAGAACCATTTATTACTCGAACTAAAGCAGTTTTAGTGGCGGCACTGCAATTGAGCTTTCGGAAAACAATTTTGAATCTTCATTTGCGGATGCAGACAACGAGCAAGCAGTTGACAATTTCAATTTTCGCACCGAGGATCTTTCGACCGACTTGTTTACAGGTAAAGAAGATTCCGGGTGAGAGATCACTACTATAACTGACAACGAAATTCATTCGAGGATGAAGCAAAAATACCAAAAAACACAAAGCGGTCAACTACATGTCTTTATGGATTACGCGAGTTTGGGGTAACTGGGTTAAGGAACGGAACGCTTTACCATGACAGCGACACTTTTGTGGTAGCTTCAACGGTGGAATTTTAAAGTCGCTGTTCAATTTTGAACCGTCGGTCTGGCTGTGGAAATCGATGAACCACCAACTAAGGAAATCCGCGAATGTGGCGCAAAAGGAACGCCGCTCAGGTAAAATTTTAGTAATTGCAGCGTCGTGTTTGATATTTGCAGTAACCAAAGCCCTCTAATTACTCGGCAATCGCCTTTAAAATTCTGATCCAAAATCCCCATTACAACAATTTTCAACTAATACGCAGATTCTGTGTTTTAAAAAAAAAAGAGATCATCTTTGTGCGCACTACGCCCAAGAAACAATGTCTGTTTACCATGTTCTGATTGAAGGGAGGCGCGTAGTAAGGATGAGTCACACAGTTTTTCATTAGTTTCAATTTGCTTGTTTGCGTTCGGCTTTTTTTTTTCCGTGCTGTGACTTTAAGTAAGACCGTCTCCTTGCTATGCTGCTGTTTATACGCCGACTTGTAGAAAATGTAAATTGTTAGCTGTTACTTAGATGCTCCACAAACTGTCAGCCCCAGCCCTCTCTGACAGTTTAGAAATAAAAAAGAGAGGTTACTGACTGGACGGAAATTTTAAAACGCAAAGGCCAAACCATGTTTCTTGAGACAACACTTTTCATTCCTCGGCGAATTGACCAGTGTCAAAGAGAGGTTGGTCAGCATAGTGATAACTGGCAACAGAACATCCAGCAACTTGAGAACAATGGGGGCGGGAATGGTGTCAACTGAGAGACCTAAAAAACTATATTGTTCTTCGGGTATGTAATGTCAATCGCAGGTAGAGATGGTACGGACGGTGTAGATAAATTAGCCAGTGACTAGTTTATATTCTCAATCTTCTGTGCAAAGAAATTGCCAAAATTATTATATGGAAACAATAAACTTGAACTTGAACTTAACCTGAGTTCTTTGCTGTTAGCGTTTGGCTTTCAAATTGTGTAATGTGATTGCTTTAGGAACCGCCAACTTTAGCCTGCATAGCAGGTGCCGGTTAGTATTTCTTCATTAACTTAAAGTATTCTTAGAAATTTAATGGCAATAACATGAACTTTTGCCGGACCCTGTTGTCACACCTTGAAAAAGCCTAAATTGAGCTCAATGCAGTCCTCGTAGTCTCCTGGTTGTTTTCGAGTGCAGGTATTAATATTTTCTTTTCATTTGATTCAGGTTGGAGCTCAACAAGGAACCGTTAAATTGTCCTGTGGACCGAAACGACCTGATACGAAGGGTAGGTCACATCTTGCGCTATATCTGTATCTCTGACTTACTCTTTTTCCATTTGTTTTAAGTTCTGTAATATACTATGCCTTAAACAAGAATCCTAAACAAAGATAGGGATGTCATAGGGAATTTCTTTTCGACCTTATTGGTCAGGAATAACGCAGGTGGACCATTCGAACAGTTCGAGGCATCGTGATGTCACGACGCGCGACATTTGACCTCATACAACTGCTGTACGACGCCCATGGAACTATAGGAGGCCGTGGCTGCAAAAAGGCACTTTTAAAAATAAATGTTGTACCTTCATATCACACCCATTCCTCGATCGCCACAAGTCGGGCCCCCCTTCTTCACTAGCCCTGCTTCTTAATGTGACCGTAGGGGAAAAGGTTCAACTGTTTTTTCTTCGTCTTTTTCAGTTTAATTTGGCTTATTCACACCACATCGATTCGAAGCAACCCGTGTGGAATCAACCCCCTTGTACACTAGCGACGCCATGAATTTTAACGATCTGAAACAACTCTGACTCCCAGCTTGTGCACGGAAAATCGGCTCTTTCAAATTATATGTTAAAGAAATAAACTACAAAAAACCGTATACGAAGATACTACTGGTCTTCAACGTTGGATCTCACGAAAAGATATCTAATCAGTTACAAATAGTTAAAACAGAAAACGAGAAGTCCAAAGAATACTGCAAAGCTGATAACCGTTTTAAGACACGTTGTTGCGGCTTTGCAGTAGTCTTTGGACGGATGTTATTTCGATCAAAATCCCAATGAAAAGATTGACCTTCTTTTTAAGTAACGTCACGGTTCAACTACACCAACAACAGCAACTGCAATAACTACACTTACTACACTAACGTACAGCCCAAACTACAGTAACTACACCAACAACACCAAACTACAGTAACTACACCAACTACACTTACCAAACTACACCAACTACACGAACTACAGTAACTACACAAACTCATGACAGCAACTACACAAACTACAGCAAGTACACATACTACACCAAACTACAGTTATTGTAACTACACCAACAACACTAACTACACCAAACTACAGAAACTACACCAACTCGGCCAACTACACCAACTACAGCAACTACTTACACTACACGAACTACACCAAACTACAGTAGCCACACCAACTACACTAAATACAACAACTACACCAACTACAGTAACTACACAAACTACAGCAACTACACCAATTACACCTACTACAGCAACTACGCCTACTACAGCAACTAAGCATACTACACCAACTACAGCTACTACACCAACTACACCAGCAACTATACCAACTACAGTAACTACACCAACTACACCAACCAAACTTTGTCATGCTACACCAAATACATCTCTATATTCGTGACGGTTATCATGAATCCATTACCTTGTTGAATCCATGCCGGCCATTACCAGTTTTTGCCTCTGAGTTTGGCGAGATGCAAAACGGATTGACCGGGCAAGCGGCATTTTGGGAAAAATCTTCAAGGTTGAATGGGTAAAATCAACATGTAGAATCTTCATAAAAACAAACAAAGAAATGGTTCAAAGAAATAGTTCAAACCTTTGTTTTAGGACATTTTCTCAGACAAAGCAACGGAAAGAAAGATACTCTCCTTCATCATCAAATGTCCTAGTGAGGGTTGTCAGTGGTCTGGCGAACTTAGGTCAAAAACCGTAAGTGTTGTAACTTTGTCTTTTAGTATTAAATTGTGTTTTTTCACCGCTATCATTTTCGTTAAATGAAGAATGATAGCCAAAAATGAACAAGATACACTGTTATTAATGTTACAAGCATGTTTCAAAGAAACAGATCTGATTCTGCAACGCGATTCAAGCCGACTGATAAAATTATGTTTTTAAGTGCTTTACCGTAAAAGAGTTCAGTTTCAACAACCCTACTGAATGTGTTTGTGCGTTACAGATCGAGTCGGAATTTGGAATTGTTGGTTTTTTAAGAAAATACTCGAAATGAGGGACAGAAACAACAACAAACTTAACCCATGTAGACGCCGGGACTTGAACCCCGGCCACATTGGTGGGAGGCGAGTGCTCTCACTGCTTCGTTACCGTTGCTTTTTTTAGGCGACTCCCCAGGCACTCTACCCGTCGAACTACGGAGATTTTAGCTATAAAGTAGATGTTATGACTTTTGCTTACAGTTTCGAAACGTCAGTCAATGGCACCAACAGTTCTTTTCAGTACTGCACTCTTTCTAGTCTCCTATGAAAGTATGAAGCCGTCACGCAAAGCTCCTCTTCTTCTTCTTTCCCTTCCTGGGAAGGAGCGTTGTGTGATAAGACAAAAACGGCTGTGTAGGAGACTACACTCTTCCGGACGATCACATTCAGTCTCCTTGCTGGGATCTTATAATTTTAACGTAAAAACCCCCAATCTTCGCTTTTTTTCTTTTTTGTGACCGTAAAAAGAACCACTTGGCATCGTGCTCTCTAAAAATTGTCTCCTGTACAAACGACAGCTGTTCTGAGACCATGACAAGGAACAACCTGCAGAAACACGTGACCACCACCTGTCGCTGGATGATTTTTTTTTGCAAATTCTGCCTTGCGTCACATCCGGAGTGTAAAAAGGAGGTGAGAACCTGGTCGTCCACAATGGTTGACCGCTTAGGCCAGCTTTGACATAATTTTATTACTTTTTAATGACTAGGCACATCTGGCTGATTGTAAAAAGTTCCCGCTGCTTTGTTCCCAGAACTGTGGAGCTTTCATTCTCAGAGAGAAGGTAGGTTAATTTAGTAAACTGGGCCTTAAAGCATCGCCACGGCCCAGAGCATTACTCCCTAATATTCGGCCTAAACGGGTATGTGCCGTTGAACAAGTATCAGGGTATACAAGCCTTGTAAAGAGCGTGAAGGCTGGCAATGAACGGTCTTCATTTTGTGGCACCAACAATTTTTTGCCAAAAAAATGATGTCTATGATGTTAGTTCACGGTGGATATTTTTGCAAGCTAAACGGCCCGGAGATTCTGCGTGATAGGCTTCATAATTTTCTGAATTATTGGAGCTAAAAGTTGAATTCCTTTAAAGGCATTTTACTGAAATTAATAAAAGCAACCAGCATCAACACTTGACTCCAGGAATATTTTGGATTAAACGTTACTTGTTACATGACCCTCTAGTAGCGAATTAATAAATCAAAACTCCCAAAAGTTTCTCCTAAGTAACCTGAAACTGTGATACCAGTGCAGAAATTTATTGCAAAGAACTTGTCCGATTTGAATTCTCAAATTTTTGTGACGTAACAACTGATGGCGTCACAAAATGGAGAATTTGAAACAGCACAGATAACACAATAGTGAAAGTCACAACTCATTATCTTCTATAGTTCAAGAGGTATTAGCAAAATTCCATGCATAGATTGGACAAATTTGTGGCCAGTCAGGAGCTGTGGTTATGGGCTCCTGGGCCAATTTATTTTTAGCACTTTTTTTCCGGGCATGGTTTGTTAAATTACCTAATTCTATACGCCAGACGAAACGAATCAGGGTCATAAAATAAGGTCTCTTGCCTTGAACAGCGTAACGAAATGAACACTTTTTTGCCTCAAACAGGGCTAGGCTTTGAAGGCCCTGGCGGCACACCTCTTCCCAAACTTCGCTTGAGTGCCCCTCCTCCGGGCTTCGTGGACCCACCACTTGACTTGTACCTTCACTTCAGCATGCGGTTCGCGTAAAAAAATCTTGACAAACTTAAACTTAATTTGTAAATTCAGGCTCCGTCAGGCAGGTAATGGGATACCTATATACCAGAAGCACATAATCCGTAGCGAGCAACACATCCCATACTCGGCCTACGTCACGTCGTTTTTACGGAGCTGTTGTTTTAAGATACTTTCGATACAGTTTTTCGGAGACCTTACCGATGTTTTTCAAAGGCCTTAAGAGTGATCTTATCCTTGTCCGATCGCCAGAAAATTTTCACTAATGATTAATTAACTATGAATTGAAGTTTATCAAAATGCAGTTTTTAGTAAAATTGATATCACTATGACAACAATAAACCAAAAAGAACGAATTTCGCGCGATCTAGACCGGCTACTGAAAATCCGACCCCAGGAACTTAAAGTGTGGTGTTAAGCAAATATTCTCCATGAGAAGTAAAAACTTCTGTATGTTTGAATTCAAATAAATTGTAAATATATTTCAAACCTCATATCTTCAATAGCCGTAATAAATTGTTTGATAAAAAAGTTCTAAATAACTCAAATTAATCTTAAGTAGCGTCAGAAGGTTGCGCTTAATATCATATTCCAATGCATTGAAATTTTTGTGTATTTTCTTTCTTGCGATCCTGAAAACTAACCTTTTTTGTCACCACTGTCTAAGTGCAACTTTATTCTGAATTTTGACTTTTTGTGCTTTTTTGTATATCTCTAAAACGGCTTGACAGAATTCTTTTTATAAAGCTTATCACATAATCCCCTGATGTACTATATAATAATGTACGAAATTTTCATTAAGATTGATTCTTTGAAACACCTTGAAATTTCAAGACGAGTCTAGCCTACGAACCGACCAAAAACCCGCGCTATAACATTCACTGCTTTGGCGTTATGCTGACTTTTCCAAATTAATGCCCGCCATACATACGTCCATGGCTAGTACATTTCAATGTGAACATTGTCAATGTTTTACATTCAAAATATGCAATAAAACTGGTCTGACTTAAATGAACTAGCCATGGAAGTTCGTATGGTGATTTACGTTTTATCTGAATTCAGGAGTAATACAAAATTTTTTACTTCTTAAGCAGGATCTTTGCTAAACACCACACTTTAAGTTCCTGCTGTCGGATTATCAGTAACAGGTCTAGCTGGATCTTGCCTGCGTGCAGACATCTCCTATTTCCTTTGTTGCATGCGTGCAACAAAGGAAATAGGAGACGTCTACACGCAGGCAAGTCCAGATCGCGCGAAATTCGGATATAATCGATTTCAAAGTTTTTTGTTTATTGTTGTCATAGTGATATAGAAAACTGCATTTTGACAAACTTTAATTCATTGTCAATCTCAAAAATAACATTTTCATGTCTTTTAGCTATGCTGACCAGTTTGTGGGACTAAAAATACATTCTAAATTCGCGCCAAACATCGTTCTACAGCTGGTTCTAATGGATGGTGTTCATAGTGACGTCACCAAATTGTAAAGTAAAAAAATTGAGGTTTTACGAATTTTTATTTACACTAGGTTGAAGATAAACAAAAAGTTAACCTTTGTACAAGTTTCCATTCCTGTAGCATGTTTCATTTCGAAAATACAGCAATTTGAACTTCCGAGTTTTCACAGTGCGTGAAAGAGAAGTGTGAAACAAAACTGTTTTTCAGACCCTTGGAACGTTCCCGACCATAGATTAGATCTCCCAAACAGTTTCAATCACAAGTGACCCGGGCTCAGGCTCTTCTGCTTTAGATTGGATCAAAAGGAGCCAAATGAAAGCACAGTATAAAAAGATTATGCATGCTTAGGAATCAGCTCATTTTCCACGGAAGTGAAAACCAAGATCCTTAAACAGCCTCGCTTGGCGTACAGTCAGAGTCATTTGCGGATATCCGACTTAAATGAGATTACTTTTTCAGGTTTCAACCCACATTAAGGAGGAGTGTCCGCTCTCCATAATATCCTGTCCGTACGAACATATTGGCTGCACGGCTAAGGTAACACAAAAAAATGAAGGGGACAAATACAGTGGTAAACTTTTATTATCGGAATTATTATGTCTTTTTAGTTTTAAGGGGAGATCATTATTTCCCACGGTGCAGTGGGGAAAGCAGATTCATGCAAAAGGGCATAGAAATGTATGCGTGCAACAAATGCCCCACTCTGGGGTACAAGGTATAATACTGCCATGACAAAAAAAAATGTTCGGTTTTTTTTTCAAGAATAAGGTCAATCAAACGGGCCCATTGTAAAGGGTACCTGTCGCTTTCAGAGAATCCAATACTTTGTTTCTCGGTTTTTTCCAAAATTCTGAAAATTTCACATAGTAGGGGTCCTGGTAAATCTAGTAAATTTAGCAATCTATGCGGTATGAGCAAAAGATTCTTCCTTGTTTATCGTGTTGAATTCTTTTACTGCAGATTCAGCGAAAAAACGTTGTGTCACATGTTCAAAGATCCGTGGGAGTTCATCTTGACTTGGCTCTTGTGAAACTAAGCGACGGGCAAAAGAAGTTTGAAGAGACCACTAGAAAGATTAGTAAGCTTGAAGAGAGGGTAAACCATCTTGAAGAAAACATACAGTGCTCTGAAGTATGCTGTAATTCATTTACGTGGAAGATAAGCAATTTTAGGGAAGTCCTAAGAAAAGCCATAAGTGGAGAGAAAACCAGTATAGAAAGTACCCCGTTTTACAGATGTGGATATAAATGCAAGTTGCAAATGGATCTAAATGAGGATGACAGTGAAGACGAAGACGAAGATACATACCTGTCGATTTGCCTTTCAATTATGAAGGGTGAATATGATGCCGCTTTAACCTGGCCTTTCCAGAAACAGGTGATCTTTACGTTGATTGATCAACAGGAAAATGCAAACAACAGGGAGAACATTGTTATGTCCTTAACCGATCCTTCTGGACTAAAGAGCTCTCAAGCGTTTGCTAGGCCTGTGACAGATCAGAACATTGGGTGGGGTTTTTTTAATTTTGTATCCCACGAAAAGCTAAAGGAAAGGCGATATATTGTGGACGATACTATTATTATTCAGTTTCGCATCACTTCACCTGCATGAATGCATTATTAGGGAACTTAAGAACCACGACGACGGCTTGGTCGACGACGACCTGAAGTGAGTTACACTGTACTGCGCAAGCGCGACTAGTAAATTTCGTCGTCGTGGTGTCATCGACGAACAAACAAAGTAGAATCACGTCGTCCTGCAATCCACAAGCTTCGGCAGGTATAAATCCACTGTTTTAAGCGATTTTTAAAGGCCTTTGCATTTTCTTGTCCTCCTAAATCCAGGTATCGTTCCATTTGTCTCCAAACAAGCGATGTTGATTGAAAATTCGACTAATGAATTGATTTTACTTTGAAGAATGGCAACAGCTGAGGAGGCCGAGCGAGCGAACTCGTAAGTGAATTGTGATAAATTTATTTGTACGTATTTAGGTAAGGCAAATCATATATCTTTAATATAGAGGAAATAAACTTTATATGGAAAACAGCTATCACATCAGAATGTCTCTTTTTCGAAATCTAAACTCTGACGGACACTCGGACTCGGCCATCTCATTCAAGTTGAAAGTTGAATAATTTCGTACGGAGAGTAGGTGTATTTCCACTCGAAAAGGTGAGACAACACAAAAAATTTTTCATCGTCAATGAAATTAGACGTACGGCTTGAACAAATAAGATCTTGAGTTGTTTTGAAAGACGCCATTGCGAAAAACTTTGTTGCGAACGAACATCACAGTTTTACATCTGTGTTTACATTCAGTGTCGTCGTCGTCGACCTACCGACCGACCGCATCTTAACTTTCCTTTTTCCCGCCGAGACCGACGTTTTCGTTCCAGTCTTTTCTCAGTCAACAGACGTCGTCGTTGTGAACTTCGTCGTGGTTCTTAAGTTCCCTATTAAATATTTAATCGGACTTTGGAACAGGAATATGTAACAAAACGTGGTGTCGAATTTCAATGTACTTGTTAATTATGGTTCAACGATTTTTACACGCCCCTAGTTATTTCTCTTCGTAACACTAATCTCCAGTAGCGGTTCTGTTGCTCGGTTTTGTTGACTTTTCTTAGATGAAACAGATGCGGGACCAAATGCTTCCGCCGGCCTTTATGACAGCTGCTCGAACATTGTCATCCTTTTCAGAAATAAGGTTGATCTTCAACCTTTTCTTGGTTATTATTAGTTAGAATTGTTTTCAATAAGACAAGGTCTCTGGAAATAGGTTGTTTGTTGCTCCCCTTTGATGTAACTTAAGATAGGTGTGGGATTCTGGACGAGCCCGTTTGCTTTGAGCGCTGAAACAAGTTCTCGGTTCCAATCTCATCCCCCTAAGAACCAAATTTGACACACAGACAACAGTTATCTCTCACAGAAGGAGAAAGCGATTTTCTTCCCTTACCGGCCTTCTTTTTTGTGAGTGCGTTCAGCGATCGCCGACATAACACGCGTTTTTAGCGATAAGAGCATAGTGTTTCTACATTCCCCCGTGAAAATTTAGGGGGATGCCAGCCAGGCCTGTTATCAACCATCTTTGATTTCTGGAACGTCATTTTTCAGCCAATGGTATTTCCCTTCGTCAGTGAGAAGTACAATTAAAATTTATGAGAGAACGTTGCAAGCTCTTCTTTCCTCGGCTCCTCGCGGCTTCGCACGTTCTCGTTCACCGTTTTGTTTCTCAATAAAAAAGACAAGTTGTGATTGAACAGACACGGTTTCTTAGTACTGTATATGTGTAGCGAATTTAATTATAATATCAGAAGCCCATGGGTCATAGGCTGCTGAGAATATTTACTCTGGAGTAAATTTTCCGGGAAAATGTTTACTGTATTTTTTATTTCCTGGAACTTTATTTTACGGATCGCTGAAAAAATCACAAAAACCGCAAACATCAGATCCCGCAAAAATTTTGTGCCTCACGGTATTGCTCTGGAATAGTGTAAAGATCAGATGACGTGGACGGTGCACCCCCACTACGACTACGACTTCCCAGAAATACCCC